>CAXAMN010023695.1:155192-184563 GCA_963970005.1 Durusdinium trenchii
AGTAGTAGTAGTAGTAGTAGTAGTAGTAGTAGTAGTAGTAGTAGTAGAAGTGGTAGTAGTGGTAGTAGTGGTAGTAGTGGTAGTAGTAGTAGTAGTAGTAGTGGTAGTGGTAGTGGTAGTAGTAGTAGTAGTAGTCGTAGTCGTAGTCCTATAGTCGTAGTCGTCGTGGTGGTGGCGGTAGTAGTCGTCGTCGTCGTCGTCGTCGTCGTCGTCGTCGTCGTCGTGGTCGTCGTCGTCGTCGTCGTCGTCGTCAGCAACGGGTCGTTTGTCAGTAGTAGTAGTAGTTGTTGTTGTTGTGGTGGTAGTTGTAGTTGTAGTAGAATGATCCCCAGGTCGTTTACAACACCACCAACACCACCGCCACGAGCAGCAGCAGCAGCAACAACAACAACAGCAACAACACAACAGAGAGACAACTGAACAAGTTCGCTTTTTAGCATGTCTGTTCCATGGCATATATCATGAGAAAACGACATGAATATATTATGGGCACGAAACAAGACCAAGATGCTTGATGATAGTTGTTCCGAAGGAACATGTAGGTGTGACTGCACAGACGTCAAACCCAGTTTTCTGTTTTTTGTACTGGTAGGATGCACCGAAGTATGGCGAGAACTTGATGGTGGTGGTGCGCGATTTGGCCCTTGACAAGAAGGAGCGCCTTCAATGCCACCAAGTCATGCTCAAAATGCAGCGAAATCAACGATCATCAACGGGAAAAAGAGGAGACCTAGTGACTAGTGAGGGCAGAAAAATCTATTCGGGCCCTAAATATCAACATTCTTTGTTGACACTCTCCTTGGCAGCCTAAGAGTCGAAAGCGGCGAAGGAGGCAGAGTATGCAGCAACTTGGCACATGAGCCACCGTCACAAACCATCCGCCACCCATTGAATCCCTAGGAAAGCTTGCCCAGTCTTAGATGACTTGGATGGCCTTAGGTGATTTTTGGTCACGTCATGAACGCGTGACCAAACTCTTTGAGTTTGCATTTCAATCTCCCGCCCAGGCTTGGGCCAATCCTGTGCCTGCGGACATCAAGGAGCGAAATGGATTTTGAGCAGCGCTGCGCTTCAAGTTGAATTTGAGACCGTGGGTTTTCGGCTTTGGCTTTTAAACGCAGCGCGCATCAGTGCTCTGTTCTTTTTGTGGCAGGACACGATGAAGCAGGCGCGAACGATGGAGGAGACCCTGGGAGCTGCGACTGTTCGTCACAACAAGGTCCTCCTTAAGGGTACAAGGACTGGTCGAGTGTAAAACCGGAGTTTGCGAAGCTTTGGCGATTTGATTCGTGTGGTACTATGAGGTCGGTTTGCAGCCTCTATCCTGACCTCAAATTGCAGCAATTTGTGTACTGTATGTTTTTTTTTGGGCAACACCTGTAAGTGGCCGCGCGTTTGACAGTTTTTTTGTTTCCATGACATGGTCATGTTGCTTCTGGGATGCAGATGTATGCACGTGGGGAGGGGATGGGGGGGAGGGTGGGCTGGGATGTTAACGTTCGTTTCGAGCATGCAACTACAATATTTTCGATGACGCATCTTGGTAGGAATTTGCGCGTACTGTGTTTTTCTCGCACGCGCATATGAATTGTATCGTGCTTGCACTGCACGCATGTATGGCGGAAGTGACTGGACCGCAAACGACCTCCGAGACTTTAGGCATGGAAAAACACTCTATCCAAAATGTCTTCAAAACTGGTCTGCAAAGCACCTAAAAACGGACCTTCCGAGGAACCCTTACAGGACTTGGACCTTAGCGCTGAAGCGAAGTCAGGAGATGCGTCGCAGGGGCGTCGTGCCTCCGCCTGGCCTGGGACCTCCAAAGGAGGCGTCCTGCGTGCGGGTAGTGGTTGATGGTGAATTATAGATGTTGGATGGTGTTGGGAGTTGTTGGGAGTTGTTGACTAAAGACTGCTAGAACTGGTTGATGGTGCTTTCTGCGGCTTTTTGGGTGGACGTGACAAGATTAGTGCCTTTTGAAAGCAAACCTGAGGCCATCTAAGGCTAAGGCCTCATGTTTTCTTCCTAAAACGTCTCGGAATATTCATTGAAATCCTCAGGAACCCGTTCATGTCGCTCCCTCTGAAGGGTTCTTTTTCTTGTTTCCCAGCAGTGAATCGCCCAGGGTGTGTTCGAACATATCCAAAAAGTGGTAGGTGAGGATCGGCAAATGAAAAAATATTTGTTCCCCGGACATCCTAATAGCGTTAATAGCCATGGCCTCCACCCTTGGAGGCCAAAACATTTGTTCCCTGGACCGGTCACGTGAGGTTGACTGAGAACCTTTACAGGACGTGCCGACTCACCGTTCCTCCGACGACCGTCGGTGTCGAGGCGCGCGTGTTTGGCTTCACGGAGACCTATGTGGTGGCCGAAGCAGAGAGTGGCCACTGGGGCTACGTGCACTTCACGGGGCCTGAGGGCTACGAGGCTGTGGGAGGAAGGATCGGTTGGGATCAAAGTTGGGATCGGAGCACAGTCGCGGGGCTTCTGAGCTCTCGACTCGTTCATGAGTTATATATAGCACACATTCTATAAATGGAATAATTTTGACCCAGGAGTTTGAGGTAGGGGGTGGCGGCCGCGTAGGATTCTTTTTGGATGATTCAAGGCTCCATTCAGATTTTCAAGTCCGTCAGAATAATTGTAAGGGTGGAAGCCCCCCAAAATGGAATAGTTCCTGTGCACGTAGGGATTCTTGATCGTGCTTGATGCATGTGGGCTTATAAACAAAGAAAGCAACGTGAAAAACACATGTCTATACATTTCTGCGGCGATATGCAAGGGTGTGGATTCGTGTGTGTGTGTATCTATATATATATATATATTTTTTTTTGTGGCTGTCTTCTGCAGAAATATGTACTGTAAACATATGATGTAAACATTAGTTCAATGGTATATGCAAAGACCAATCATCACATAGTGTGGGGGGTAAGCCCTCTTCCGGAATAATTTTCTGGAAAAATTATATAGATTATTGGGTATACATTTTTCCACCACGTGTACACCCCTAGGAAAATTTCCAGCATACACGTGTAACCCTGACCCTACCATAATATTACTGTAATTCTATTGTTCCTACGATGGGCCCCTCATTTTTGTCATTAGTGGCCCGCCCCGTATGGCTACATAAATTATTCTAACACAGGAAAAATCATCAAAGTAACATAGTCATAATGTATAATCATGCATCATATAGTCTATATATAGTAACTAATATTAATGGTAGTGCTTTGTTTCATTGACACAGTCCAAATCCCGACGCTGCGCCCAGCACAGATGCTGTGAATTTACAACGGAGCCTAAATGACACCAAACAAGCATTGAACAGCATTTTCAATTGATGTCCCGCACTGACTCATGAATCATCAGGATGTTTACATTCATTTATATACAGTATATAAAGCGTCCGCTTTGCAAATGCGATCATGCGACTGGGCAAATGAATCATTACGTAGATTTGGCCGCTGTAGTGTAAGCAGCACCGGTAGAGGCAGTATCGTTGTCATCGTCATGGAAAAGCTGATGATCCGGGAACCGGTTCATCGCTGAGATATTTCTGGTTTCTGGATTGGGTCAGAGATGGTCAATTTGGTCGGCGGGAGTAGGCCAATGCACTTGTGTTTTGCACTAGGGTGGAGGCCATCGCATTCCTTTCGTATTTCAGTTGTCATTCTAAAGAGGTCACTGCCGTCACCTGTGCCTGTGCGGCTTTGGTGCTTCTGGAGGAGCAAGAGGCAAAGCCTGCAAAGCTGTTCTGTTCATCGGTCTTTGTGATTCAACTGCCTTGATTCTCATAGCATGGATGGCTCAGTCACGTGGAAGTTTCACGTGAGTTGAGCCAAGTTGAAGGACTTAGATACTCTATGTCTATTGTTGGGAGGAACAATCGAATCAAGACATCAAAGGAGTCTGTTCAGCTTGCGCCACAGGCCTTGTCCGCCTCTGGAGTGCTGACGCCTGCCGTGGCTTTCCATGGTACCAGCTTCTTGGACCGTCTGCAGGCGCTCTCCGCAGGAATGTGTGTGACAAGGTTTGTTTGGAACAACACGTTAAGCATGTTCTCAAGAAAAGATTCTTTGATTGACTTCCCACTTGAGGCTGGGCTTAGTGCCTGCTGTGAGCTTCTTTGTTCGGACCGGATGCTCTATGACTTGAGAACAAACCCCCCCTTCTCCGTTGTTACTACTAGTAAGGCACTTGTTAGCACTTGTTACTACTAGCTTCTGCCTCCTGCAGTCAACTTTAGCCTTGGGGCCTTTGATGGTGTTTGTGATGTCCCGCCAGCAGGGTCCTTTGAATCGTGACTTCGATCAATCAGGCCGATAGCTTCGCTGGAGGACCAAAGCTACACTTCGAGGTGCACTGCTCAACTGTGTTTCCCGGCTTTCCAACCACACTCCTGAGAGATGCCACACCAGGTGTGTGATGGGAAGCCCAGCGAAGATGAGGTCAGGAGCTTTGGTGTACACCTTGTATGTCTTTGTAAACACCACCGCATAACTGTTGCACGATCGTGTGTTAGACGATTCATTTCATTTCACACTTTAGTTGAAAAGCATCCTCGAAAGCCACTGAACACGTCGAAGGTCATTGCAGCCCTGACAGCTGCTGCGAAGAAGAGGCAAAAGGCCAATGAGCAGCTGGAATCTGGTCTGAAGGCCATGTCTCTTTATCCAATGATTTTCCTGAGGTAGCTGAGTACTTGTGAGGATGGATGCATAGAAGAACCATCAAAAGCTGAGAACCTGTGAACAAGATCGTTCCCATTGAAGCACATGAAGAGAGCGTGCCTTCACGTTTCAAGTCATTGGCGTTTCAAGTCATTAATTGGCATCTCCGTTTTCAGTTTTCTCCGAAATACGCAGGCGGTATTTTTCTGTGGACAATATGAGGATGCTGTCGGTGAAGACGATGTTAGTCGAAAGATGCCTGCGAGGCCTGGGACCTCCCTGCGCTTCTAAAATGAGATCATAACGAGTGCAGAAAAAGATGCGACCTTCACATGCTGGTTTCACATGGCTCGACAGATAGTTTTCTTTTTTTCCCCGGAATCTCGTGAGCAAAGTCCTGTTGGTATGTCAGCACTGGCACTGGACAATATTGATGAGAATTTCCGAAGGCTAACTTACTTGGGCTTTCAACGTGACCTTCGCAGCAGTGAAATCACACGGTAAGTGGGATGATGAAGCTCTAAGCAGCTATTGTAGCTGCTTGGTCACATTCCTGAAACACAGTTTTGAACTTGGTTCCTTCCTGGGTGAAAGTCTTGGATCCTGCAGCTATGCATTAGATTGCAACACTTGACCCTGGACGACTTCCCGAATCCCACGCATGAATTGAGTAAAGTCAGCTCTTTCGCCATGCGGCTTTCGGTGCGGCGTGGGCAGGCGGATTGAAGTGTGATCAATCACGATTTAACAAGAATCAGCTGAACACCGAAGCCTCAGGATCCTAGTTTGCTTGCAACAGCAGCTGTAACTTTCCATAGACGATGGCAAGATGTCAGGTCATACCGGTTGTAAGGCATCCGCATCGGTCGCAGCATAGGCGAGATCGGTCGCAGCATCGGTCGCTGACTCACCAATCTTGCGAGGCACCGATCTTGCGGCCCTTGATTTGCGCTGTGCACTCAGTGCTACCTGTGGGTCCTACTAGGAGCGATCGGACGCGACTAGGGGCTCCTGGCCGTACTACTAGGAGCGATCGGACGCTTCACTGTGATGGAAGCATGAGCAAGATGGTTCCACTCAGACACTGGTACTCTCCAATTGTGCTTCCCATGCTCTAGGAATGTGATGAGACACCTGGAAGTAAACTGCAGCAGAACTTGAAGTTGCATGTACAATGCTACTTTCTGCCATGGAATGAGTGAAGCTTCAAACGTGGAAGTGTCCTCCGGACGTTAGAGCACTAGTGACTTTGCTTCGATGGACATACGACGATACCATTGAAGAGGATGGGAGATCACAGCCAGTTTTGTGGAACTCTGATCTACAGTGATCTTTGCAACCTAAAGTCCTGGTCCTATACACACCAGATCTCAGCAGTTTTCCGCGCATTGGGTGCAACAGTATATCAACTTGAGGCATTCCTAGCCAGCTGGGTGAGCTTTGCATTCTCAGGCCGGGCACCTGTATGGCTGAGTATCAGATAGGGCACCAATGTACTTTGCTGGACTGGGCAGATTGCAGCAACCACGCAACCACTAGCATGCGAGGATGCAACCCCGCACTGTTTCAAGTTTCAAATGCTCTCAGTCTTGTCCCCATGGACGGCACGCTGTGCCATGAAGGTGTCCAACGTGACGTGCGCCGGAAAGCAGGTGGCGGAGAGCAGGTTGGGCCCAAACGGACATTTTGCCAAACAGATGTGAAGCAAAAGGTGACAACTGATGTCAAAGGTGACAACTTTGCTTCTGTTTGCCATCTACCTAAGACCACATCATTGTTCCTTGCATGTGAGCAGTCTTGCAACGATTCAACGCAAGTTCTCAAAACCGGTTCAGCAACGAAGCGACATAAGCCTCCTAAGAGCAGTTACAGCACTACCCTGCTGCCATAAGCCAGCAAACACAGCTGGAACACCAGCGAGAGAGTTGGCCCAACAATTTGTCTAGATCTTCAGGCAGAAAAGCTTTGGACCCTCGAAGTTGGTTGCACAGAGTCTCGGCAAGCATCTCGTGATGCGAACATGTTGAGATGCATATGGATGCATCATACATCCATTGAACTGCATAGATGCCACGTCACACACTGCCGCACCTATCCCTGTTATGCAGAGAGAAAGCGATGAGCGATGAGTGAAGTCAGTACCCTCACATGAATGAGGGACATGACTTCCGTGTGACGCTCCGAGGATCACTATGTTTGGAAGGACAAGGACAGAGATTTTGCCTTGAGAAGAATTCGATCGTGCAAGCTTCGGCTTTGCAGTGTGAGAGATTTTGCCAGGATGTCTTCGTTGGCATTGTTGCTGATGCTGGCGAATGGACAGTAGATCTAGGCCACCATTTCTGACTTCCAGTCACGTCGAACAAGGGAACACAGGGCAGTGGGCAGCAGGAATTCTGGACATTTCAGTCTTTGTGTGGCTTTTTCTTTGCGTGGAACATGTCTGCCGCGCTGCAGATGCCGTGCGCATCGGCTTTGACGAGGCCAGTCGCTCGATGAGTGGGGAACGTGGATGTGGAGAGGTCCCCTTGTTTGGTCCCCTCCTTGGAGGCTCCTCGGCTCACCGGCGTACAATTCAAAGTATACACTCCCTGAAAGAATGATGGAACATGGCCAGAGGATGACCATATTCCGAATACCAACAGGTTGTCCAAACATTCATGATTCTTTCAGGGGATCGAATTGGCGGTTGGCGGGCTTAGTAATCTTAGTACACTCCATAGCTGCAAGGGCCACCTTGAGTCCGTTGTGAGACTTGAGCCTTTGCGTCAGATGTATTGATGGTGTGTTCGGTGTGTCCATACTTTGTTTCCGCAGAGGCTTGTGAGAAGGGCACAGCTGAGATTTTCTCAGCTCCCTTGTACGTGGTCAAGGCAGGCAAGACTGTTAATCTGAACATGAACGTGTGACCTCATCTCAAAAAACCGAACGTGTCACCGATGTCAATTTTGTGATCAGGCAGATGCCTACATTCTCATACATGTCTCAACTTTTCTCTATTCACATGGCGCTGCTTACTGCGAGGCTTACGTGAAAGAGCTCACCTCCTACGGCCTTGCTGCGAGGGTCAGCTGGTGAGAGTGATTCGTGGATCAGCAATATTCCAAGCCAGCCAAACAAAAGGGCCAGGGTGACAACATCCGTGTATTGAAATTATCTACGTGACCCATGTGACCTTTTGGAAGCAGTCATGAAACATCTTGTGTCATAGACTCATAGAGTTACGAGAAGATTGCTTTTGGTGCAGGATTAGCAAACTATCTAATTATATAAGGAGCCTGAAAACTGACTTTTGATAGAAGGGTTGGCCATGGTCCGGTTGGTCGCTTCAAGCAACACAACATGTTGTGCTAGGCAAAGGAGGCTACAAAGGTGGTGGAGGGCGTTGGCTACGCACGCCGTGATTTCAAGGAAGTAGGGCTGACACTGCCGAGAACCACTGAAACAAAGCGTGGATTTAGGATCTGAAACGAATTTCGATTGGTTTCGACACACTCACCATAGATTCGATGCTTCCTTTCAAGAGCTGCCAGGACACACCTTTTGACTTTGACCTTGCCCAATTCCTTCCAAAGCAGGTGTGTACTCAATAGTCCTCCAAATGAGGAGTTTGTAACTAGCTCTTCCTTCATTGGAACTTCCAATGTCAAAACGTGTATGGCCAGGGTGTCTTTCTCCAAGGACCTGTTTTTTCGCCGACGGAACCGCGTCCCAGGAGCTCTCCCCTGAACTGAAAGAATCCGCTCGTGAGGATGGCGCCCTGGAGGCCGAATCATCGTCCAATCGCTTTTGTTGTTTGGCCAGCGGGGCATCGCTACTAGTAACCAGGGCATGGCTACTACTAGTATTCCTTGCTACTAGTAGCGATGCCCTTGTTATTCCTTGTTACTAGTATTCCCCCAAAAGGGGGGATGACCATTTGTGGTGTCTTACACCAGTGTAGTAGTCACAGTCCATCTAAAGTTTAAACAGAATCATCCGGTTTTTGTTGTATGAACAGAGTCATATGGGCCGCTAGTTCGCCTTGACGAACTCGAGTGAGTTGGGCAGAGCCCAGGTCATTCTGCAGCGGATTTTCCATGCAGAAAACAGGGAAACCTCAAGAGATTGGGAACCATGTCCTCGTCGTCTTCTCAGGCAGAAGCTTCGGGCAAGCCCATGCAGATTGTTTTGGAGAAGAGTGTTCCGACCTTGGATCCATACTAGCGATGGCCTCCAACCTACTAGCGATGGTCTCCAAGCCAATAGCAACCATACCCAAAGCAAATAAAATCATACTAAAATTTACTAAAACAACGTTCTTGTATTGAATGTCCGAATAGATTATTATATATCGATCAATTTTGGAAGATTACTTTTCCTTGATGAGCATGGATTGGGTGATGATCACGATTGGGGTTGTTTGCTGGGTTAATTGGCTTTACTGACCACCTACAGCTTTCACTTTTTGGAAGCTTTTTCTCAGTGGCATCAAGGATCATCCTACTTTGACGGGTGACAAGAAAGCAATGCAAAAGCAGCTGCCCCAGCACTCACCAGAGGCGGACAAGAGTGTTGCCCCGCTCCGAGTGCTGATCCCCTTGGGGCCAGTCGCTGCTGTTCGGTGCTCGCCTCCCATGTTTGGCTCTGCGAGGTTTAAGGCTTACATCGAACTCGCCACGGATGCAGCACAGCGATGGCTCCCGCCAGAGGGGGAGCTGAACCAGTGCCGCCATCCCGAGCTGCGTCAAGTATGGCCTCCATGAGTGGATTGGAGATACAGTATATATGGGGTGTGTATTTTGATAGGGAGTGCTTTTATGCTAATATACTTGAAGATTGAAACGATCGTGGGATAGATTTTTAGATGTGACCTTTGTGTTGGGACCTTGGAACATATCTCAAGCAGTCGAGCACTTGTAACACATACTTAAAGAATTAGGTTGGTTTATTTCATAGGACAGATTTCCAAGCACCTTTTACTTCAGGTTCAAGCAACAATCTAAACAGCAAGATGCAAAGAACTCGCTTTGAAACTAATACAAACACTTCACTTGAAGTCAACTGGGACTCTATCATGTGTCCAAAGACCTGTCATTTGCTACTTGAGCAGAGCAACTCAGCTGTCAACCTATCTATATCAACCTGGCAGAGCTACTCCATGCTGCATGGCGCAAAAAGCAGCCTCCCCAGCTGCTCGCTGTTTCGGGTCAGTTTAATCGCTTCACTGAACAGCTCTTTTGACAGCAAGGGATGACCAAGTAATCTATTCCAAGCAAATCACTGAAGCACGGATGACCAGGACGGCCGTTTAACGTATATAGCTATTATATAACCATATTTCCTCAGCCCCGGCGATTGCTGGACACCAGGATCCACCCTGATCTTTGAGAAAGTACTGGTAGCTGTATGAAGCTATGAAAAATTAGCATCTACATACATCTACTGATATCAGAGTACTTCAGGATATTATTCAAAGCTTGGATAGTTGGTTGTGGCCTCTTTGGAGCTGCAACTTAGCTCCAAGAAAAGACTCTGATGACTCTACTGAACATATTGTTTTCTCCCCGCTTAAGTCAAGTTTCCCAAAAAATCTAGGACCAAATCATTAGTGCGGGTGCTTCTTCAAGGAAGCTCTGCGCCCTCAGCCGGGGGGAGCTTCCTTGAAGAAGCGTGAGCTATCCTGCGTCCTAGCCAGGAGCTTCCTATTGCTCCCTTACTTAATTAAGCAAGCGCCTACTTAATTAAGTAAGGAGGCAGGGCCACGGGCTGAATTAAAGAGAAGAACGGGCTGTATTCTTGGTCTCAGAGTTGTGACTACTCATTTGTCTCTCAAACACGACACCGTGTGCATTCAATGCTTTGAAGCGTCGCAGTGTCGCGCTCGCACAGAGCGCTTGCACCTTGCCTCACTGTTGTCACCTACAGCGACTGAGACGAACTGTCCGGTAGTTAGTTGGCACAAGTGAATCTAGTGAAGTGAATTTAGCCCCACAGCATGACCAGTTCAGAGATTTCTGACACCAATCTTTACACGATAACCATCGCATCATGTCGAAAAAAAATACCAACAACATATGAGTAACAAGAAGCTACTAGGAACAAAGGGCATTTCTACTAGGAGCAAGGACGCTACTAGTAGCTCCTGGCCTTACTAAGAGTAACAAGAAGCTACTAGGACATTTCTGTGCTTGAGGTCTCAGCCGTGCTCCCCAGCGGCTCCGCTCCGGATTTGCGGCGCAGTCGCTTGGAGAAGCTCCTGTCGCAGGCGCCATGGAGTCGCCGCGTTCTGCGGCGACCATCAACCGTCCCGAAGAACATCTATGATGGAGGGATCCACATTTTTTCACATCTTTTGCACGATCCAGTGATCCAGTATGCTTGACTTGACCCATGCGTCAGGTTTGCTCTCGAAAAATCCCAATTTGCTGAGTTCACTTGGGAAATGTGGTGTGTGTGTGTGTGTCCCACCCTGGACAAAGGGTTTTCCACCGCCACTCTTTTCACCATTTTTCCACCACTTTCCACACGCAGGGGGCAGAGGGATCTCCAGTCGTGGCCTCTGCCAACGAAGCTCCACACTGGACGATCAGGAAAACGTACCTGCGCCGTGATACCACTCCACTCTTCCTTGCTGTGTTTTGATGCCATGGTCGTTCATGTTCCTCCCCCTAAACCATTTCCTCCCCAGCAGCGCTGCAGTTGAGCCGATATGCAGCCGAGTCAAGCGAAACAATCGATGTTAAAACACTTCCAAGTTGTCGGACTTTTCGCCTTGCTGTTCCATCACCTTCCTTCTCACCGAGACAACTGCGTTAACTGAAAACCCAAGTTCGAAGTGTGTCCTGCTCAGCCGTCCCACTCGGGTGCTGAGTGTGATCCCCGTCACAGGGGCGCCGACCTTGCACGGGAAAGCAACCACCCCAACGCACCACCGCTCACTGGAATCTCACAGGAAGGCACCGACACCCTCACAGAATCAACCGCCACACCGGCCGCCGGGCCAAAAAACGGTTCTTGAAGATTTCAAAATTCAGATCTCAGATTTCAGCATTCAGTTTTCTTTTCATGTCCTCCAATCATGTGCGTGTTTCTATGTTCGCTATGTTGCTGCCGCGATTCTTTCATCGACAGAACTCAAGGATGGGCATTACAGCTCTTCAGCTTAATTCGAGATGCATGAACACACACCTACCAACAAGCTCACATTTAGCACCACCTTACAACATACTCACCACTGACACCAGAGATGACACCTTCAGCAACAACAAGACAATACAACTCGGCACTTCTCCGCTGCTTTTTGCTGCCGCGCCGCGCCGCGCCATAGCTACGACCACGACATGCATTTTCCGTGGCCCTACGCTCACACCACGCCACCACCATTACCTACCACACAACCTCAACCCACATGGCCGATCCCACAACCATCAACTGCACCCACCTTTCCCTCGACGCAACCATCGGCATACCCTCACCCACAACCACAACCATTTCAACCACCACCGTTCTTGTCCAACCCTACTGACCTACGGCACACCATCCACTTGGACTTTTGTCCAGCCATGTCACGTGCCACCGCAACCCACACATCCAACTCCAGTGTTTCCGACAGCAGCACCTCCCCCGTCCTACTTGTTGCCACCACATCATCCCACACCACCGGCGGAACTTCCCCCCCCCACTACATTGACACATCCCCCTCCAACACAGCAACAGCCTGCCATAGCCAATTATCCATCCACGGACCCCCAATGCGCCATCCCCCAGGGCGTTTGGCAACCCTATTCAGCCTTTCCCCCCGTCACACAGCCTCCACTCCAACCGTTGCCCCCGCCACCGCCTCCACAAACCATCAACGCCTCAACACCAACCCAACCTCCACCCCAACAGCAGCCACCATCGGATCCAACACCACCGATCCAACCCATCCCCACGACTGCCCAGGACAATCCATTACCAGTCCAAAACACGCCTCCACCAGCTACCTTATCCCAACATTCAGCATCCCCATCGCTGGTATCTGCCACACCAGTGCCTGGACCTTCACTACCAGCACCAGACCAACTTGACACCACTGCCTCACCAGCACCGCAACCACCTTCCCCGCCACCACCACACAGCAGTCGCCGTCACCGCCACAAGAGCCGACGCAAGTCCGACCATCACCACAGAGGACGCCACCGCCACCGCCGCCGACATCGCCATCACCGCCACTCCAAACATCACAGCACAACCCGGCGACGGCGGTCGCCCTCAACATCCACCTACACATCCAGCCTTACGCCATCCCGCAGTCGTTCGCCACCACAACCCATTGATCTACGCCCCAACACCGAACACACCAACCCGGACCCCTCTCAATATCCCACCACAGCCGTCCTCCGTCGCCCAATCAACCGTTGGCGACCTCCACCCAACTTTCACACCTTTACACCTGCAGACCAAATCCTGGAATGGCTCGAATTCCACGCCACCCAACTCGACAATCCCAACCGACCACAACACCAGTACATTGCCAATATCCTCACAGACTGCAACATCACCTACAAGGAGATCACCGATTTCCGACAATATACCCACGCTAAGTGGAATGACACAACTCACCAATACGACCAATTCCAGTACTACGCCATTTCACTTCCCTTCCTCAACACCAAAGCCACTACACCAGAGCCACCTGCGGTTTCCCGCGCCACATCAACCCACCGGGAGGTCGCCCACATCAACGCAGGCCACACAGGCCCCGTCGGCAACATTTCCAACATTCTACGCCAAGGCCGTTTTTTACCCAGCACACTCCACTTTGCCAACTACCCTGGATTTTTTGCCCAGGGCGTTCGCATCACCCACAACCAACCTCATGACCACAACGAACTCGCCCGCATCATCCACAACACCTGGCAACTCCACAAGAATTCCCATTCCCTTATCATCACACTCCTTGCTTGGGGTGCTGCCACAAAATATACCTCTGGAGGTGAGGAACACGCCATGAACCTCCTTAACGACCACCATGGTGCAGTCTTTCATCAGAAGGGCCGCTGCTGGGTGATCCACCCGGACCACGCCATTGTCAAAGGACTGGCCTGGTCCACCAACTCCACTCCACCGGACCCATAACACCACTACCACACATCTACACACCACTACCACCTCCACATCCACTTTTGGTCTCACACCACCACCCAACCTTTGCTGTAGCAGCAAAAAAGAGCCTCCTGCAGCGGCCACGCGAATTTTGAACCCTCAATTTTTCTAGCTCTGCACTGTTTACTGAGAACACCTTTTTCGAATTGTACCGGCTGTTTTGCTGGAGTCTTTCACATGTCAGTTTCTGCATCGTGGAGAGTGATTCATTAAGTCATGTACTTAATTGTCCAACCGGCATTGCATATTCGCACTTTTGCCTGGGGGAATTTGATGCTCGCTTAATTCATATGCACGGCCTCGGGATGACGCGCTCCCTCAGACTCGCCGCTGTCCGGCTGCTTTGGCGCGCTGCCGCAGCAACCTGTGACGATTCTTGACCACTGCACACCCCTACATCTCAGACTCATGAGCAGCGCACCGACACCTCTACAAAACGACACCTCAACTCTCATACACAAAACCGCAGTGGCACTTTCGCAAGTGCACAACCTGCTTCGACAAGCAACAGATATTGTAGCACACCTCCACACGGTTTTCCTCCACCACAGCCACCAAGCGGACCCACTTTCCGCCAACACTTTCAGCCGCTTCCAACTCCGCCCAACCACCCTATACGTTTACCATCCACCACCTCATCTTGTGACTCAGCACCATCCAGACCACCCATCCGTTTACCAGCACCACCCTTACAAGACTCAGACGACACTCCAACAACACCCCCAGATCCACAACCCACCACAACACGCAAGCGGAAGCAACCACCCCCACCACCTTTGAACCGACAGGCGGATTGGGATGCCTGGGACGGCGAAGCTGACTGTCGCCTGGTCGAACTCAAAGAAAACCCCAAACTTCGCCCCAACTCGACCACCGTGGCCCGCCGAGTGGGCTTCTCCGTTGAGCAATGCCAAGCCCGATGGCAAGAACTCAAAGACATGCAACGTCAGCAGGACCAGCAACTCTTCTCCACACCACTACCAACCGCACCACCAAGACAAGCACCTTCCCCCTCACCAACACCCACATCACCGGCAGTTTCCCCAGCACCACATTCACAACCGGATTTCTCCCCTTCCCCCACAACAACGCCACCGACTTCACAATATCCAACGACTCCTGCTGCTGTGCTGCTGCCGCCGGCTGCTGAGCGAGCGCTTAGTGAGGACAGTCATCCGGAGAAATCTCCACTCACGCCAGTTTGCAGTTATTTCATTTGACCCGTTTCACCCACCTTCTTTACGGCGTGCCGCACGACAAATCCACTGACATGCACTGACATTTAGTTCTTCATACCCAGTCTATGTTCACCAAGTTGCCCAACTTCGATTTGTCAGTTTTCAGGCTCACCTCAGCTCCGCAGCCTTTTGTACGCCATCTCAGTCCATCAATTGTCATGGCCAATCCTCGCGCTCGCCCTCATAGCAACCCCGCTGATACAGAACACTACCTCCCACAGTGCCCTCCGAGCTGGCTCCAACCTTCGATTTGCACCCAACCAGATTTTCAATCCCTCAACGGCTCTTTGGACCTCCTCTTTATGGTCAACCAACACCTCCGCCGTCGCCCATTCCACACTGAACCTATGCCAAGCCAGACTTATTTTCAAGACCAGAGAGCATTTACCGACTGCGCGGCGACCTGATCTTGCTGGACCGCCTGATCGATGACCTCTCCCAGGCTCGTCGACTCCTTCAATTTGTTACCACCGGCCCCGGGCTCCCAGGACAATACCGCATCAACCCCACAGCCACACTCTCCAGCAGAAAGCTGGCTATTATCCACAACATACCGCCAGGTTTTCCACTACCACCCGGGCTTTCCAGCCGTTCCCCCTCTCCTTCACCACGTACCCCACCACAAGACGCAGCCCGCCTGCACTCATACTGGACAGGCCCACCACCACAAACCACCCCGGCAACCCACACCAACACTACCACTCACACTAGGGAACGTTCACGGTCCCGCGACAGCCTCTCACACCACATGGGCTAACTACAACAACATCCAATCTCCAGCTCTACGGCAGCCGCCGCGCAGTTTGCCAACTATGCGACAGCATCCCTGCCCACGGCTACTGTTACCTTTGTTTTTCAAGTCTCACTGACGTTCTCGGCGAGCGGAAAAAACTCAGCCATGCAACAGAACTTCCTTTCACATTCACACTGCTTAATGGTTTTTTCCCTCTTGCTTGCCACCAATTGTCCGCAGCCATCTGACCGAACTGTTTCTTCATAAACGTGCGCCCTTCCTACGACATGATGCCTCCCGATGATCTACGAACTCCAAAACCTCCTTACTCAGCGACCACTACGGTTTCCCCTGGCCCACCCACTTCACACCACAGCTACTTTTTACCGAACAATCCCATGCCATACTTGGCTCCATCCGTGACACACCAACCTGAACTACTCCTGCTCCACTGGATGATCAATACGATATCCTCACTTGTCGAGGATCTCCAACATCACCCCATTGTGCGAGATCCCATCCCCCCAATGTCTACTTTCACCAATACACCAGCTTACAGACTTTTTCTGCAGACACGCAACACATTGCGACATTTGATCAACACCACCCACGACGCCCGCCGTGGACTCAACCGGCTGCAATTCCTTCCCGGCTTCCCCTGGCCACTACCGCATTGATCCCACCCTTGACATCCCACCGCAGCAAACCAACCTCCTCTCCGGAGCCACCTCTCAACGCAACCCAGCCACACCATCACCCACCAACACGCCACCGCTCCTCCACCGGTCCAGTGGCAGAGACAGGTCTCGTTCCCGAGACCGGCTTCCCCTCACCACACCCTCACAGCCAAACCACACAACCTCAGGGCGCCAGATCATCCCGGACCGACCTTCCGCAGCTCCCGGCCACCGCGGACACCTGCACCACGCACTTTGGACGGCCTCCACCTCCAGCTCCACTTCCTCGGTAGCTTGCCACCTGCTTGCTGCCACACCGTCCTCCTCCCCCTGAGGCGTCGGGTAACGCTTGGTCTCACACATTACGCTTTGCTTAGAGATCGAAAAACCTGTCCTTTTCGCTTTCTTCACTCTATCGCCATTTTGCCACCCAGCAGTCACACATTTATCTCCGCGGCCATTTGAACTTTCGACGGGCCGATTCATACAACTCGCTTCGCCTTCCCACCATCCCATGGACTACGACTCTCCTGATTGGGATCGCACTCCCACGGAGTCTATCGAAGTGAAGGAAGAGACGCCACACCTCACCAAGGCAGAAGCCGGTGAACCATCCACCAATGACCCAAAGCTGGAACTCACGAAAAAGGAAGAAGACTCCCCACAGCATGCTCCCATGCTTTGCCCTCCGGTCAGCGCAGTACCGGACAAAACCTCTACCACATCTACAACACCACCAGCCAAAGCCCCTCCAGTCTCTCACACATCTTACCGCAACCTATCTACACGCAACACACCACAGACCAACCCCAAGCCATCACCAACACCGCCTGATGCCATCCCTCCGCGCACCACGCCAGCACCACCATCCACCACATCCTCCACCAGCACTGAGGACCCAGTCATCCTCACCACCAATGTCCCCATTCTACCAAAAGCACGTCCGGGGCACCCACCCATCAATACCACTTGGGTGCGCCCCCCACAATGGCACCGCGCCCCCCCTTCAACAGCACCTACACGCAACCCTGTACAGGTCACCATTCCACGTCCCCACCGGAATGGCCAACTTATACCCTTCAACTTTTCCAACGACATCAAGCATTACCTCAATCCCACAGCACATCCCACTCGACGACCAGTCACATCAAGTCCCGTACCACCATCTCACTTCAGTCCAACCACTACCACCAACACCACTACAGTTTTCCCACCGGTACCCCCCATTCCAGATGCGCCACTAACAGAGCAGCAGGCGGCCACTCTCCAACAAACCATCCTGCGGATTGCGCGCCAAGCCGCCGCTGCAGCCGCGGCCGAGCTCAACTCACGCCACAGCAGCTCATAGTCTCACCCCGCACCTTCACACAGCGTGTGATGACCAAAAAGAACGCCACCTCCGTTCAGGATTTCACTTTCCACTTTTTCGACTTTTTCTACATTTTCCTTCCCATGCTACTTGGATTGACACCTGGTTCTAACCTCTCACTCCCACATGCAGGTGTGTTCTACCTGACTGCAGCCGTTTTTTCAAACTCGTGATCGTTACCTGCAACCGTGCACCGCTTCCACACTTAGCTGTCAATGGAACGCCACGCCGACTATGATGAGCAGTCTGAGGTTCTACTTTTCTTCAATGAAGATCCGGAGGAAATACCTCCGCAAGTGCCGGATCCAACATCCCCGCTGCAGCCTCCACCCAATCCACTTCCCCCACCCTCACAACCCGCACCATCAGCCACCACCAACATCTCGGCAGACCAATCGTTTTGGGCCGAAGTATACACCCTCCAACCACCCCACGCCCTTATGGGCATCCTCACTGACCTTCACGTCCACAGATTCGTTCTTCACCAACACCTGGACAGCCTCAACGCCCTTACTGACACCCCTATCGGACATCAACCTCTCACTGATACACTCCCACCACCTGTCCAGCGGCTCATTGCCATTTACCACAACAACGTACAACGCATCCAGAGCCACACGCGCCTGGCCCTCAATGCCATTGACACCATGGCTCGGTTTCCCCAGCAGCATATTTCCTGGATCCCAACCTAACCGCACAGACCTCCACATCAACACACACCGAGACAGACCGTCCTCCCAGTTCCACTTCACCCCTTCGCTTCTACCCAATTCCCACCGCCACAACCCGAACTACTACTTTGCAGGACGTCGCCACTCAAACTCCTCCACCCTCAGAATCCATTCTGGCCAATCCACTTCCACCACTTCTCATGCACGAATCCCAACAGACCACTCCTCGAGCAACCCCCCGAGCAGCCACCCACCACCGTCACTCCAGCTCCCTTCTTTTGCCGGCCTCATACCCACAGCGGACAGCAACCAATCGGCAACCTCCCCTCCCGCAGCCAGCAGTACACTTCCCACAGCATCCCCCAATCCCACATCAGCCACCAACAAACAACCACACGATCGATGGCAATACGTCAACCTCATCCCCACACCTCCTGTCACTTTGCCGGAACAGCCCCACACTCCACCTACATTTCCATCCCCCATTGGCGGCACACCACGCAACAGGCGTTCCAAGACACCTCCTCGCACCACTACCCCCACCCGCACCCGCCAGCCAGATCCACGCACAGGCTCCCCGACCCCCCACGGCAGTGCCTCCGGCATCAACCGCCATGCTACCACTACAGTCCACCCACTTCCAAAGCGACCTCCACCCTGGCTATCTCAAGCCCTACAGCAACATTCTACCACCGAACCCCTTCAGCCTGTTCCCCCGGCCACTGGCTGGCCGTGCTTTCAAGGCGGATCTTATACGCCAGCGCCCTCCGTGGCACCACCGACAGCCGCTCCCACGCCCACTCACCCATGGCCAGCACAGTATTCCCTTCCAACACAGCAACCCACCCCATTCATCTCACCACAGACTGGCTCCTCCGCCTTGAGTCCACCACCTGCAGTGGTCACGCTCCGCCCACCCACGATCTGGTTGGACGCGCAAGGGCGCCCCTTGCCGCTATCACAACAGGACTACGATCCAGTCACCGACCCGTGGCATGCAGATAACCATTGATCACGCAGCTGCAGCTCCTGAGGCGCCTGCCATGATTTCACCGAGGATGATTTGTACAACACCTTTTCTACCCTCACTCCCTCCACGTTTTTGCCATGTAAGTTCTGTTTTTACCACAACTTTCCAACAACATACCCACCATCATCTTCGTACAGTCGCCCTGCTTGCTCCGCAGACAACCACGTTGAGTTTCACCTTGCGCAACGAAAAACAGCGCGTTTCAGTGGACAGTCTGATTTTCAACATGTTGTTCGGATCCACACAGATGCCTTCTTGGGTTTTTCCGGTTTTCCTGTTTCTCCGCGGCCTTTCGAGTTTTTCTCTTTGAAACCGTTTTCCGACAGCATGACTGTTTTAACGCCGCCATTGCTCCCTCAATTGACTGTCCTGCACCTGTTTTCCCATTTTCAGCTTGCTCAAATCAACAACCGGTGCTCCACGCCCACGATCCAGTGATATTTCGCCCAGCCACCATGGACGCGCAGTGGCAGCAATACTACTGGAATCATTATTTGATGCAGCAACATCATCAGCAGCTCACCAACCCAGACCACCGCACACCACACCTACAGCCCCACAGGCACCTACGGCCCACTCACTCACGCACTTCGTACACACCACGTTCACCACTCCAACCCTTATGTGACTCCACCGTACACACCGCCATCGCAGCACACACCCCCACCCCAGGCACCCACCTCCCAGCCGGAGTTTCCACCTCCGCCGCCGCCACCCCACGGCCGAACCTGTCACTCCACCACCATCGACCTTCCAACACAGCCCACCGCCACCACCCACCACACGTGGCACCACAGCGCCTGCCCCACCGCCCCCACACATCCCATCTCCCACACCACCTATTCCCGACTCCTGGAACCCAACCGAGCAACATTGGGACTCCAACACCCCAACTACATCGTACAATTCAACCCACCCAGTGGTCTCGCAAAGCAGGAGTGGCCGGCCTCCCCACCTTTGAGGTCTTCCCGTGGCAATTGGCTTACCACGGTACCTCCGAGTTCACCGCCCGTACCCTGAGCAACGGCAAATTCACAGGTTTCATTGCCACCAGAAGCATAGCGGAGTCGGTCTTCGTCACCCATTTTCTCCAACAACTCCGCGAGAACCGCCTTGACCTTGACGGCATCGCGGAGGCTCTCCACACCCAACAGAGCACAGACACTCCCAACAAAACTACCCATGCCCGAGCGTTTCACGCTCCCCTCATCAAACTGCTTATTGACCAACTGCAAACCCACTCTCCAGCACCTGCGGAAGGCTCCGCCCTATGCGCCCTCAAAAACACCAACGACGAACTGGCTCGTGCGCGTCAGAAACTCCACGACCTCGGCAACCCGCTCACACCAGTCAAGAACACCAGCCGATCCTCTGCACCAGCCGCCCCTTCCCACGCACCCACACCACCACCACCGAAACCACCAGCCATCACCGACGTCTTGCAACCACCACACCCCACGCTGCAAGACGACATCCCCGAAGGCTGGAACTACCCAGATATCCAACAATGGGTCACTACCTTTGACCCCACCATCCAAGAAGCTGCCAAGGAAGTCATCCGACTGCTGCAAACAAGCAAAGTCACCACGCAGCAGCTAAAAGAAGCAGCCACCAAGTATGGCCTCCCCCTTAACCGGGTCAACAGACTCCCCATTCGCAGCCTACAACAGCTGGTGGGAGTCGGCGCAGCCATCGGTTGCTGACTCGCCATCTTGGCCCAGCAGCAACCCAGCCACACCAACCTCACCCAACTCTTCCACCTGCACCGAGCACTTTCCATCCTCATTCACCGCACCCAATACATCGACCGCGCCGAGGCCATCTTTGCAACCGGCCTCATCCACATCACACTTCTTTTCGCATACCCCTCCAACACCCGTCGCTCACAACAGTGGCGCAACCGCCTCCGCCAGCTCCACCTTTTACCCCACACCTACCACTACCACAACTTCCTCTCTTCCAATTCCGTTTACATCAAGCTCCACTTCAATCCCGACCAACCCCAACGCTGCTACCATCAACATGGCCACTTCTACGTTGGCTCCACAGCTATCGGCATCCCCCACCGCGAGCACAATCGCCGCGCCAAACTCAAACAACTCCAAAACAACATTCCCATTTCTGCAGAACTCTCCTTACGTTATTGGCATTCACACAACAACATCCACCACTACACCACTATCCAACTCACCTCCCATGACACATACGACCAAGCCTGGATCCAAGAACACCACTACATCGCCAACTGGATGCCTTCACTCAACTGGCCTTTCATTTCCCACCACCTTAAACTCAAAGCTCAGGGATGGCAGTTCGCGAAACACAGAGCCCACTTCTACTCCAGACTAGCCACCCACAAACGACTTTTCCGACGCCTTCGACAACGCCAGTACACCCTTCGAGAACCACACCTCTACACTTCCACCAAGCATCACGCCCTCCAACTTCTTCGCAACCTTACCAAACACACCGCAGCCTCTTTTGAGGCAGCAAAACAGATAAGAAGCGGCCGCCACACGGACCTCGAGGTGTATGCAATCCGGCGTATGGCCGCAAATTTGGAAGAACCTGGCCGCAGCCGAGCTCTTCACATCCTCAACAAAGCCTTGATCTACCGCAACCTCACCCCCCCTAAGCCAAACATCCCACTGACAGTGCCCTTCTTGGCCCACGACGACTTCACCAAGCACTGCCAACAATGGCTTCGTACCACCATCCAGCAGCACAAGCATTTCACCATTCCCCTCCACCTCCCCTCCCACAGACTGAGGGAAGCCGCCCACAAAACCCTCCGCTCCCACCTGCACAACCACCGCACATGGGAGGACACCCTCCACTCCCCGCCAGATCCAGCAGACCTCCCCTGTGCATGCGATCACCTTCGCACCCTCCTGCAGGATCCCGATACCCCTACCATCAACGGCCACTACATCCTTACACTTGACCAACTCCAACTCCCTACACACCTCAGCATTTTTCTCAACGCCAATATGAACAGCACCTACTACCCAAGCAAAGCTCGGTACTTCCTCATTTTCAAGACGGCCTACACCAAATGGCTCAAACTGCAAGGGCTTCCACCATCCCTAGTTCAACACCTACAGCCTTTCCTTGAGCACCAATGGCGCCTTCACAACACACACCTCAAGCAGCAACCCCGTTTTACGGCCCGCCTGCTTCGTCAACTCCAAGAACATGTGGGCAAACACACATTACTCCACCATGCCGATCATGAGCTCCAACAACTGCGACTGTTTTGCCCTCGCCAATACTTCACTGGCGCCTTGAACACCTGGCAATCCCCCGAACTATTTGAACCACTTCCCTACATCACTGTCGCCAACATCCATGACCACCTGGCCGCCACGGTCCCCCCCATCCTGCGCACCCGCTACAAGTGGGGCTTCCGAAAAGACTTCAACATCCCCTATGGTGTTGTCCACCTTAAAGAGAAGAAGCACTGGCAAAAAGGCCGTACAATTATATCCTACTTCCAATCACTCAGCGGCAACTTGCTACGCATCACCAGCCGTGCCCTCGACATTATCCTCCAACACCTCTACCCTCAACATCCAGGCCAAATGTCCATTCCACAGCTTTGGCACCACTTTCACAGCTACTTCACCCAAACTCCACCCGACATCTCACTACACGCCACCAATGATGACCTGGTCGGCTTTTTCAACTCCGTCCCCCAGCACCGACTCATCGATGCAGTCCACTCCCTTGTTCTCCACTGGCAACAACAGCAATCCACACACACCTTAACGGTGGATGTCCAGGCCACCGGCAATCCGTTCCACCACTCCCACATTGGCAGACACCACCGAAAACACCCTACCCAACGCACCATCCAGACTTCCGACATCACCACCATTGTGGCTTTTGCCCTCGACACATGCATTTTCCGGGCCTGCAACAACACTTACAAACAAATCCGAGGGGCCGGGATTGGATCCCAGCTCTCTCCAGCCCTATGCAATGTTGCCATCACCCTTATTGAGCATTCATGGCATCAGATCCACAACAACCTCCTTCAACACACAGACCTCCACTTTACTTACTATCGGTATGTCGACAACCGTTTCATTGTCCACAACGAACATTTCCTCCAACACCCGGCTATCCAAACCCTCATCCACCACAATTTCTTTGGCGACCCTGTGGAACTTGAACCGGTGGAAGATTTTCATCTCCTCGGTTTCAACATCAACCTCCCACAACGCACTATCACCTACATGCAACCTTCTCAACCCTGGAAAATCCGGGACTCCACAACCGCCGGGAGCCAGCGCTTGGCTCTATCAGGCCTCCAATCACGACTTCACACCATTCGAAAATACACATTTCCACCCTCCAGCGCTGACGTTGCTGCGGCTGAACTCGTGAACCTATATGTCCAAAAGGGGCATAACTACCACGCTTGCCACCGGTTTTTGAAAAAAGCGCCGAATGCGGTGATCTGTGTGTGTCCCACCCTGGACAAAGGGTTTTCCACCGCCACTCTTTTCACCATTTTTCCACCACTTTCCACACGCAGGGGGCAGAGGGATCTCCAGTCGTGGCCTCTGCCAACGAAGCTCCACACTGGACGATCAGGAAAACGTACCTGCGCCATGATACCACTCCACTCTTCCTTGCTGTGTTTTGATGCCATGGTCGTTCATGTTCCTCCCCCTAAACCATTTCCTCCCCAGCAGCGCTGCAGTTGAGCCGATATGCAGCCGAGTCAAGCGAAACAATCGATGTTAAAACACTTCCAAGTTGTCGGACTTTTCGCCTTGCTGTTCCATCACCTTCCTTCTCACCGAGACAACTGCGTTAACTGAAAACCCAAGTTCGAAGTGTGTCGGGGGGGGGAAGTCTTTTGATGCATTGCAGACAAGATTGATTTTTTTGCCCCACAGTTGCTGTCAACTGTTGCTGTGCCAATCGCTGGAGTTCATAGGCCTTTAGGGTGACCCACTCTTTGGAAAGTCTTCAATGGCTTGCAAGGCAAAGCCTACTCCTGCACCCTCAGAGATTAGCAGGAGGGACCGCTGAAAATGGGAGAAACGAAAGACAGAACCTGATCTCTACACGTTTGAGGGCCAGAACAGTTTTTTTTCTACTTTTGCACTTCGTCAGAAGAGACATGAGTGAAGAGCCCAGTGCCAGGTATCCAGCGATCATACGTCCTCAATCGACTGCGAAGTTAGTTTGAGGGACATTATTACATTTTCAACCCCAGACTACCCGCAAACTTTAGCTCCTGTCAAGGTCAACCCTTACAGTGTATACCGGTAGCATATTCCAGGCACACATAAGCAGATTTTGCACATGTCACGTTGCGCCTGGTTTCTTTTGCAGACATTTGACACCCGACCTGCAGGGCTTCTTCAGTGCGGCGCGCGCCGCCCGGAGGGGCGCCCTACAAGCCGGCGCCGCCGGTGTGCCGGACATGCTTGGGGGAGAGGAGATGCATATCGGTTGAAATTTTGTTTGCACTAGACTCTAAATATCTCTAAACATAGTATAAACATGATTAATTAATGAAAACATGTATAAACATTGCAAACACATAGCATTACTGACCAGAGCATCCACTCCATGGACTGCATGGACCGTTTCTTCATCCAAGACGATGCAACCTGACGCCACCCTACTCGGTGTTCCAACTGCGCGGAACAGGTGCGACTTCCCACCGGGGCAAGTTCGCTGGATTCCCAGAAGTGGGGGGGGGTCGGTTCTTGAGGTTTTCGATTTGGTTTCACCATGTTTCACGTTTTCATGCTTTGGTTTCCAAGTGGAACTTGAACCTTTGAGTTTGAGTTTAACAATGTTTGCTATAATTGAACATAATTAGTACACAATTAATATGATTATATTTTGTTCAACCGCAACAGTCATGGTGTGAAGGCGGGTACTCACGAACCTTTGAACCACCCATGCGCAACCTGCAGACTTGTCAGGGCCCATAGACTCGCCAGCCTGGGGCCGCAGCTCGCAGCTTGAAGTGTTTGAAGCCCCATGAACAGAGGGATGTTTTGTTTCATTTTTTTTTCGATAACATGATTTGTTCTTCTAAGTTGTAGAATGAAAGGGTTTTTGGTTTTGGAATCTTGACATACCGCACTATGCTGCGTGATCGGACGCTGAATGCAATGCTACCACTGTAGCATGAACTCTTACCAGCCTACTGGCAACAGCATCTCCCGCAGGTGGTGGCACTGAAGCTCTCCGCACCACAATGCAGTCGTGGCTTGGAATGGTGGTTGAACAGATCCCACCCCACAAAAAAAACAGATTACAAGAAGTACCCTTGTCACGAAATTGGATAAACTCAGCGCATATGGACATATGGTGAATTTTGCCAATAAAGGACCAAGAAGATCCAAGGAGCATCCTACAAACCCAGGTCGTGTCATGACTTGCCACCAACGACTTCAATTCAGGTCGGTACCTGCCTTGACGCCGCAGCATCCAACAGCCGTCACCTCGGCAAGTGGGTCTCGGGGCCATTGCTTCTAGGTTGGAGGCCATCGCTATTAGGTGGAGGCCATCGCTAGTAGGTTGGAGGCCATCGCTATTTGGTTGGAGGCCATCGCTATTAGGTTGGAGGCCATCGCTAGTAGGTTTGAGGCCATCGCTAGTAGGTTGGAGGCCATCGTTATTAGGTTGGAGGCCATCGCTATTAGGTTGGAGGCCATCGCTAGTAGGTTTGAGGCCATCGCTAGTAGGTTGGAGGCCATTGCTTCTAGGTTAAAGTCGCGCAGCCAAGGACTCTTCAAGTCGAGCTGCAACCGGAGGCTCTCGCAAGGCCCGGATTGGATGGTCATCAGGACAGTCATAGCAGCACAATGCGGTGCAACGAAGGGACTGGTGGCTTGAATTCTGTGTGGCATCATGTGCCTTGCTGGGCTGTTCACACAACGACATTAAGTTAGCTTCCTATAATGCTTGTTTGGTGTGCTTGTGCAAGTCTGTTTTTCTTTGCCGGTTGCTTGGCGGCTTTTTCGAAATTGCACAGTCAACAGTTATTCCGAACCATCCGAATTCCATCTCAGATCAAGATCAGGTCCAAGAGCAGGTGGGCTCCTACATCAAAAAGCTTGTTGGTGACGAAGCTGGTGATGGCATGCTCCATTGGAGGCTTGAAGTGCAGGTCGTGATGCAATGGATCACTCCAGCGGAACCGTTTTTTGAAGGCTTGTAAATGAGATGGACGCAATTGATGGCCTGATCCAGGACCCGGTCGCATTCATGTTTGTTCCGCCTAGAGAGTGAGTCCATGACCCTCGAAGTGATGGACCCCAGGACAACCTGGAGCGAGATCGGGCAGCTGAGCAGAAAGCTTTGCAGGGAGACCCTGGTATATCCTGGTCGTCGTATTCCGTCCACCTGATGGGTCCAGCATGGCTCCAAATGCTTCGCACGCGACGCACAGTCTATTTTAATGCATGCTCCATTGTTGGCACCACTTATTGTTGGATAGCTTGGATGCTTGAGAGCTTGTCAACGTCGTGGTGTGTGACAAAGCAAGAAATGATCTTGAGGCTTGCGATGACAGGAGGATAGTTTGGTCCTTCGACAGCCGTTGTCACAGCATGATAGACTCAACACACATTCAAGACACTTTTCTTAGGGAAAGCCCCTACGGGGCTAAGGCCGGGCCCTGGGCATGCAGCATGTAAAAGGGGGAGGGCAGGAAAAGTGCAGGATTGGAAGTATATAAGGAAGGAAAGAAAGCGCACGATTTGGATGGAAGGGAGGGGAAGGGAAGGGAAAGGAAAAGAAAGGAAAGGAAAGGAAAGGAAAGGAAAAGAAAGACAGGAAGGGTTAAAATTGCCCAGGATTACAGGCAGACGTTGAGGTCACTTGTTGGGTTGGAAATGGTCTCTCGGGACTCCGGACTCGGCATACTGTTGGATAATTGACGACATTTGTCCTTTGACGGATTCCCTGTCCCGCTATCCCCAATCCAGTCCCCCATCCATCCCTGACTCCCTGTTTGCAGCACTGAGTGATGTTTGTCATAATTTGTCATACCCAACCACAACTGATTTTGGGGATGGAATCCAAGGCAGAGGACCGTGCTGGAAGAGCAGGTGCAGTGCTGAATTTGGATAATGGGAAGGATATCATTATTTTGTTTCTTGGACATTTGTTCAAAGCAGTTTATTACAGTACTGTATATAGTTAATAGTTTCAATTTATTTGTTTGACGACTTCATGAGAAGTACTGGGATAATCTTTGTTTCTTTTTGCTTTAAGTAAAACGCAGTTGCTCTGAAGGATCTCCCAGTGGAATCTGTACTCATGCGGCCCTTTCAGGTGAGAGAAGCTCGGAAGAAGGCAGGAGTTTCAGCAACGGCAGTTTCAAATTGAAAACCGGGTGAGGCTTGATGACTCGTAGAGATCCAACAATGCATCCACCGATAGTACCTAGAAGCTTCCCTGGGAATCGTTTCACTGGGAATCGTTTCACCTGTAGTAACAAGAAGCTTTCTAGTATGTCTTTGAAGCTTCTTAGTCTTTTACTAGTCAGAATCAGAACAATAATACCAACCATCCCTGAGCTGATCCATATTGATAGCTGGTAGAAAGGAGGAGAGCGGAGAGCGCTCGAGATGGCGCAACCTCCTGAGAAGGTCGCATATCCCTGACCAAGCGACCTTGCCAAGCAACGAGCGAGGACCATGACTTCAAGTCTTCCAGAATGCATTGGGGAAGCAAAATCCAGGCGGCATTCTGCCATGCTACCGTCGTATGGATTGTACTATTTGTTGAGACCACGCTGCTGCTGCCAGAGTGTTTTCGTGTCCGAGTCAGACAGTCTGTTCTTTCTGGTTTTCAAACTGCCATTCACTCATGCCTGATCCTTTGAACCCGCAGGCTGATGCAGCTCAGTCCATTCCCAAGCATTTGCATCAATCACAGGACTATTTATATACATCTATTTACGATGTAATGGCATGAACTGGTCTCTTCCTTGTCACGTGCCGTGTAATGGCAAGACCGGATCAATCACCCCCCAAAAGGTCCAGTTTTGAAAAGCCTGCAGGAAGGCTTGGTTTAGTTACACCAAGGCCTCATTAGGGGTAGACCCTTTATGGGCTTCTCAAACTGTGGTTCTTCATGGCGGTTTGACAAAGGCAATCCTTGAGTGCATCAAATCCGCGGCCAATCTAATTCTAATTATGGTGTGGTTCCTAAAAAGGACTGGGTTCTAGTCCCTTTTAGGCAACGCATACTTACATTTGCCGCAGCAATAGGCCATGGAAAGGACAATTCAATAGAGGGGAGAAAGACCGGCGAACAATCATCGCCTATTCACGGTGGAACCCCTGCCATTGCCCAACACATCAAACAGACTTTGCCTCTCTTGATTCCTCGGACTCGGATGTCCAAGGTGGCAGGAAGAGGAGAGGTTGAAAAAGATTCGGCAGCAAGAGGCCAATAGCACACTAAGGGATACTAAGGGTGCATGAGCTCATTGAACGCGATCTTCAGACTTTCAGCCAACAATTCTTGTAATTATGTCCTTGCTCAAGACATTAATGCTCACGGCCCTCATACCAACACATTTGCGTTTGACACCCTTGGCCTGCCACTTCCCACACGAGCTCGTTGCAGACACTGCGGAAGTTCAATGAAGAGCAAGCTCGTCATGCGGAGGCGTGTGTTTTTGATGGCACTGCTGATCACTCTCGTGTGGCTGAAACATGCTGGAACTCTGAAACGAAATGAATGAAACATGAACGTCCTCATATAGAAGAACCGATTCATTGCTAGTAGGTTGGAGGCCATTACTGTAGTAGGTTAGAGGCCATCGCTAGTAGGTTGGAGGCCATCGCTAGTAGGTTGGAGGC
>CAXAMN010023695.1:184573-200088 GCA_963970005.1 Durusdinium trenchii
CTGTCGCTTGTAGGTTGGAGGCCGCCGCTAGTAGGTTGGAGGCCTTCGGTTGGAGGCCATCGCTAGTAGGTTGGAGGCTGTCGCTATAGCAGGTTGGAGGCTGTCGCTAGTAGGTTGGAGGTAAGCCGACGTGGAAGGCACCATGGGGCACCGGACACCGAGGCAAGCCGACGTCGGAAAGATGCGGAGGCACAAGAGGTCGCACAGCTGGAGCACGCCATGGCACAGCAGGTGTGCGGTTCCAGTGGGTCACGCTGGGTCTCGGTCCCTCTCGGTCCCTCCCGGTCGGCGGTCCAGACCGGTGATTGTCGATTTGCCAAGCTGAGAAGCTGTCCTTACTGTGGATGGAAACGTCAGGAGACAGAACTGAGTGCACCTGTCCTCATTCAACTTGGACACATCCTGTTTGATCCTCTTTTTAATGAGAGACATTATTCCCCAAGCCGAGGCTGCCGATGCTAAGCGGCAACAAGAACTAGCAGAAGAGCAGCGAAGGAAGAAGCAGCAGGACATGGCAGGGGCACAAGAGTTTCCTCAATGGCAATTTTAACATTTTGACCAGATCTGGAAGCTCACAGAGGCTTCTAGGAGCTTGCCACTGGTTGCTGTGAGGAGATGGCGAAGCAAATGGCCGACGCTGCAAAGGAAGCGGCGGAGCAAAAGGCCCAGCCCAAACGGCACCAACGACTGCTGTTGGCTCGGCGGTCGTCCGGTCAGGTTCTACGCAAGCAAGAGGAGGCTGAAAAGGACAGCATGAGTCGCATGAGCTGGCTGCATAAGAAATCACAAGAACGTTTTGACGTGAATTGCTGGTCATATAAGGACATTGCAATGATGAAAGCGCAGATTGCATGACACTCAGAGGATCCCAGATGTGGTTACTTCTTTTCATGGCACAGTTTGAGCAGTTCAACTTCCACCCTTGGCAGCCATGCAGCGCTCTAGGCAGCAATTTATGCCATCTCATACCTGGCCATCATTTGCATCCCAAAGACGGGCAAAAGTACCATGAAGCGCTCTTCTTCCCAGAAACTGTGCATTTGCTTGATCTTGCTTGTGCGTCGTGCGTGCCTGTTTTGGTTTAGCCATTTGAATGAACGTGTGCAGCGTGCGACACGTGTACTTTGGCCAACCTTCACTCCAGCCAGTGTTCGCATACTCCATCATCGATCCAACCATCTAGGAGTACTGGCTTCCTAGACTCTGGTTCCTGTTGAAACGCTCCAGGCCGTGATGGAAGCGCAGGAGCAGCAGCGTGGGAAACTCAGAGCGGGGAACAGACTGACCAAGCGTTGACAAGACCAGCACATATTGTCTTTTGGAAGACCTCAGGAACTGTGAAACCGTGTGAAAGTGACACAGTGAGCGCTGGATGGACTTACGGACCTGCAACTCATTTGGCCAACTTTGCAAAGGCGCTCAATCTTTTCAAAGAATGAAGGAGAAGCAGGCGCTGTGCTCTTACACTGTAAACATCAACAATGCTAGTGAAAGTGAATGTTCGGAGTGCTTGGCCAACACCGCCCTAGCCGCCCCACGGGTGCGACCGGTGCTTCGTCCAGGGGAAGGCGCAAGCGCAATACGAGGCCCGTTGTGCCAAGACTGGCTGCCTTTGGAAGAATAGGGACCACAGTAATATTGCGACCGCGAAGAAGACGCGGTGTGATTTGCTTCAAGTGCTTGTCTTGAGTCTTGGCTGCGGGAAATGCGGGAAAGGCCGAGACGAGGCCCGTCCATCCAGACCCACACCTGCGTCCCTGTCCCGGTTTCTGAGGCCAAGGCCGGCAGCGAGCAGGCGAGGCTCCAGAAGGAGGACGGCTCGACGCGTCGATCGACCGAGTGGGCCGTGTGGGTTTCCTTCAGAACTAAACTGAAACTGGTAACATCTATTAGTAACAAGGCAGAAGGTGACAAGATGATGAGATGAGAAAATGGCGAGAAGACTTGATGTCCATGTTGGTTATTGTGTTGTATGTTGTCTCGTGGCCATCTTTCGGTTTTAAGCCATGGGTTGCAACAGAGGTGTCAAGCAATATGAAAAGCATGAAAGGCCAACATTCACTGACTACCTGGAGACCATGACCTACCTTATGCTCGACTTGCAAGACATCATGAACACCTTGTTTAGTACTTGTTTCTGGCAGTCAGAGAGTGTGTGAGTGTCTTGGTTTTGTTAATTTCAGCTATGTCGGCAGTGGCGTTTGCTGCAGCGCGGGGAGTGCACCCTGTCCACGTCAAGCCCAATCAGCTGAACCCATCCTGTCGCGTGGCCTCTCCCAGTCACTTCGGTCAGGGGAAGATCTCGCATACAGTTTTCGTAGCGGCACCTTGGCGTTATTGGTGTTCACCCGTGTTCAACTGTGGTTTTGGGAAGGATTCCCAATCAAGATACACCCAGTTCTTCCTTCTTGTGAGTGGCAGCACACGTTAGTTATGTACTGTAATCTAATATATTATAACTTTATAAACAAATAAATAAATACATACTAATATATAATATAAATAAAGCACACACACAATTATATATGAATAATGCAAACATGGATGTTGCACAGACATTTGAAGAGTATATCACCAAGACTAGGATAGGATTAGGATCACTCTGAGCATTGCTGCCTTTTGAGTTCCAAATGAGGCAACCTTCGTGCTCACGCGCACCAGAGGTGGACTTGCCCGTCGGGCCCAGCCCGAGCCCAAGGCTCCTCCCAAGACCAAGAAGGGCAAGTCGAAGCGGAAACCGGAGTTCGACGCCAGCAAGGAGAGCAGTAATGAGCGAGAGACATTTGGGATAAGATTCTGAAAACGACTGAACACGGATGCTTAGTATATTTGGCTTGGCACTTGACTGGTATGGGGATGTAGGTTTTGGGGTCAGGTTCTTGCCACAAGTGTAGAGGGAGATTGAAAGAAAATTCTTGGACAAGTGTCCCTGCCCAAAGAAGCTTCACCATTGGCATCAAAGTTTTTGTGGATAGGACCGGGTGAAGGGCAACAGCCAGCAAGCTACAACAGGTGTAGCAATCCCTTCGTTTCTGGTCGCAACATGCAAACTACAGAGTTTGTTAGTTTGTTTTCATGAAACACACAGCACAGTTTGTCAAACTCCCGTTTTACAATCCTTCACATTTGGCCTGCCTTCGTATCTGTGCCGAACTTGCCATTCTGAAGCACGAACGCAGCATGCTTTCACAGTGCCATGCAACATGCACCAAACTCGGTTTGGTTACATACGCTCACTATCGACATGAGCACTGGGGAGCTTCAACCACTGTAGAATGTCCCACTGGATACGGGGCATACACGTGACTTGTTGAAGGCTGGACACAAACTTGCTGTAGTGGAGGCTGGATACAAACCTGAGCTGGTTCAGGGTGCACACAGTGACTGATGCACAGGTTGGCGATGTGCACAGATGGTGGTGGTGGTGGCCGGAAGTGGAACGTTCCTGGAAAATTTAAATTCCCCAATAGCCATGCTGTGGGGTCTTGCAAAACTAATAGGCGGACGGGCGCCGTCGGGTCACCGTCAGAGCTGGTGGGCGGATGGTGTCCCGGTCATGTTTTGATGGCGTCCGGGTCATGTGATGCTGGTGTCCCGGTCATGTTTTGATGGTGTCCCGATCATATTTTGATTGTGACCCAGTCATGTTGTGATGGTGTCCTGGTCATGTTTTGAAGGTGTCCCGGTCATGTTGTGATGGTGTCCCGGTCATGTTGTGATGGTGTCCCGGTCATGTTTTGATGGTGTCCCGGTCATGTGATGGTGTCCCGGTCATGTTGTGATGGTGTCCCGGTCATGTTTTGATGGTGTCCCGGTCGTGTTGTGATGGTGTCCTGGTCATGTTTTGAAGGTGTCCCGGTCATGTTGTGATGGTGTCCCGGTCATGTTGTGATGGTGTCCCGGGCATGTTTTGATGGTGTCCCCCGGTCGTGTTTTGATGGTGTCCCGGTCATGTTGTGATGGTGTCCCGGTCGTGTTTTGATGGTGTCCCGGTCATGTTTTGATGGTGTCCCGGTCATGTGATGGTGTCCCGGTCATGTTGTGATGGTGTCCCGGTCCTGTTTTGATGGTGTCCCGGTCATGTTTTGATGGTGTCCCGGTCATGTTGTGATGGTGTCCCGGTCATGTTTTGATGGTGTCCCGGTCGTGTTGTGACGGTGTCCCGGTCATGTTTTGATGGTGTCCCGATCATGTGATGGTGGTGTCCCGGTCATGTTGTGATGGTGTCCCTGTCATGTTTTGATGGTGTCCCGGTCGTGTTGTGACGGTGTCCCGGTCATGTTTTGATGGTGTCCGGTCCTGTTGTGATGGTGTCCTGGTCATGTTTTGGCGGTGTGCCGGTTATGTTTTGATGGTGTCCGGGTCATGTGACGGTGTCCCGGTCATGTTGTGATAGTGTCCCGGTCATGTTGTGATGGTGTCCCCGTCATGTCATGCTGGTGTCCCGGTCACCTTGTGATGGTGTCCCGGTTATGTTGTGATGGTGTCCCAATCATGTTGTGACGGTGTCTCGGTCATGTTTTGATGGTGCCCTGGTCATTTTGTGATGGTGTCCTGGTTATGTGATGATGGTGTCCAAGGAAGAGATGGTCGATGTGTTGAAAACAGCAGCTGTTTCGAGATTTTTCTTTTTGTCCCGGTTTGTATCTTGCTATTGGGGTCTCCAGCTGGGCTAATTCTAGTTAAATTCTATTTACATCCTAATTATTTCCTAATTCTAATTTAAGTTCTAATACTAATTCTTGTAGCTTCTTGTTCGTAGTAGTACGGCCAGGAGCCCCTAGTAGCGATGCCCTTGCTCCTAGTAGTCGATGGGCTTCTTCGCCGCAGGAACTGGGTGTCACTGAGCCGATGGGCTTCTTCGATCCTCTCAGCTTTGCGCCCAAGGACCAAGAGACCTTCTTCGAGTATCGTGCCTGTGAAATCAAACACGGGCGGGTGGCGATGATGGCAGCACTGGGCGCGGTCACGCAGCACTTTGTGCGCTTGCCCGGATTTGAAAAGACCAATTGGGGAGAAGAGATGCCCTCAGGGATCAATGCAGCCTTTAATACTCCTGGCACCTTTGGCTTGGTGGTGCTCACTTTGATCGCCGGGGTCTTGGAGTTCACCTTGTGGTCGGAAGATCCCAAGAAGGAGCCCGGCAACTTCGGGGACCCTTTGGGCCTTGGCCAGTATACCGAGGAGCGGCGTGCCACCGAAGGTCTTTCGATGTTTAGAACTTCGAGTTCAAAGACTTGCACACCCAAATTCATGGGTTTGACGTGGTTTGACCATGGTTTGACCTGCAATGTTCATTGAAACACTTTCCAAAGCCTTCTTCAGGCAATCTATCAGAATGACAAAGAGACAAACACTATGAAACAATCACACTGTGTTGTCATTTTTCTTCTTTTTTTGTCTTTTGCATCCACTCCTTTTGTTTTTTGTTGCCTGACCCAGGACATGCGTAACCGGGAGCTGAACAACGGGCGCTTCGCCATGGTGGCCATCACGGGCATCGTGGTTGCAGAGCTGGTGACGGGGAAGGATGCCGTGCAGCAGCTGGGCCTCTGAGGAGACCGACCGGTTACCCGACCCAGTTTTTGCCACGAGAATCGACGGCCACGCGACGCGCGTTTGATCACGGATGGAGTTGGTGTTTGGGTGAAAAGAACGGTTTAGGTTTATATAGGAATGTTTAGGATAGTGCAGGAGGTGAGTGCAAAGGGAGAAGGAGACACAAGCTTTGCACTGCTTGTAGATGTGTAGAAGCACTGTTGACATTCCTCCGCAAGGAACCTCGCAGAAGCTCCTTGATGGAGGCGTGCGTGAGAGCCCTATCCATTGATTTATATAGCATGATTTGACTTGTAGAAGTTGCATGGAGTTTCTCTGGAATTCGCACAGCTCATCATAGACTACAATATTTTCTCGAACTTTCTGGACAGCGAAAACAGGGTCCGAGCTGCGCAAAGATGCCTTGACGACCTCTTGGCACTTCACAGTTGTTTGACTTGAGTGCTATGCCTCAACAGACTTCAACAGTTATTTTGTTTGTCCAGACAGATGGCAGGCTGTTGGTCAATACTTTTTAGTACGTGGTGTTACAGATTAACTTCTCTTTCCAAATCCCTAAAAACAAGTATACCTAAAACATCCTAAAACCCAATCTCAATGCACTACAGTTGCTTAACACATGAAACGACACAGAATGACCTGATCACTGATCTCAGCATCTGCACTTTCGACGTCATGGAGACCACCTTGCTGGCCAGCGGAGGTGCAGATCCACCTGATGCTTCCACCTGGGAGCGGAGTGCTGTGATCTACGTGGCCTTGATGCTTCTGGTGCTGATCTCCTTGCACGTCAGATGGGAATGTCGTAAGCAGATGAAATGGGAACAGATTTCTTGGGAGCATGTGGCAGAAGGAAGGGACAGGAGCAGAGTTCGAGCCCTAAGCGTCTTTCGGCTTTGCTGCTGTCTGGTGGTCTTGGCCAACGACGGCATCCTGATCTTCTTCACGCGAGAGATGCCTTTGCTGGGTGGACCCCCCGGCGTTCTTGAAGTTTTTGACACCCTTTTTGATGATCTCTTGCGATACACCATCGAAGCGTCGACTTCGCCAAAAGAAACGGTGTGCATGCATTACATGCTCTAAGCCTCTAAGCAACCTTAAACTAGGGTTGTCAGGAGTGGAATCTTGAGTTGTTGTCAAATTTAGAGCATGTTTGGCCAAGGTGGATGGAAGATTTTCGGAACCTTCACTGTTTGGAGCTGGACACTAATCGGAATCTACATGGGATTGGCAGGTGTTGCTTCCTTATCTCATGCCTGCAAGATCAAGCCAAACAAGGTTGTTGTGGCTGTTCTATGCCGTTTTCTTTGGCTCCTCTTTGAGGCTCAGACTCGTCGCATGACATGTGAGATGCTCAAAACATGCGAAGACCACTTAGTGAAGAGGGGTAGGTTTGTGCACAAAACCCAGCAAAACGATAAGGTTGACAGCAAAACCGATAACCCCAGCGCTGTACATGATCATCATGATCATAAGTATGCGGCGAACTCAAAACACTGTAAACCATAAGGTCCAATTCAAAACCGATGATGTCAATTTTTTAGTTGCAGAAGAATAAGGAGTTTTGATCGTCCCTCATGTCTTCACATTGGGTCTCCCGGATTGAAAACTACACACAACCTTTTGTTACTAGTAGCTTCTTGTTACTAGTAGTAATGGCCTCCAACCTAAATAGCGATGGCCTCCACCCAGTAGTAGCTTCTTGTTACTGGGAGCTGATTTCTCAACGTTCTCAATCAATGGGACCAGAGATGACTCGATGTCACTCTCCAGGATTTCATATCGACCAACTTGTAAGAGAGAGAGAGAGAGAGTATTCTCCAAATGCGGTGAATGCACCGTCACGTTGCCCTGGAAGGTGATGTTGCCTGTGTCCTTCTTGATCTTTGTTGTTGTTTGGCTGGTCTTGCTCCCAGCTGCGTACCAAACCTCTGGCACAGACCTGGGCTTGCTGTCACTACCAGCGCTTGCTGCCCACAATCTGAATGTGGTCTTCATGCTGATTGAAGCGCGCTTGAACCGGCTTTGCATGACATCCTTTCATTTGATTTTCATCTTCTATTATGGAGCTCTTTATGTGATTTTCTCATGGATTTTGTTCGGCATCAATCACAATTTCTTTTACTTCTTCATTGACTGGCGCTATCCTGTGGTCTTGATCGGCTACACTGGCATTCTCTCAATGCTCGCAGGCTTTTTCTTCATATGTCGTTGGATGGTGAATCGTATCTCGGCTATCAAATGGGTAAGACTTGTGAGAGGATGCAATTCCTCAAGCTATGGTGAATAGCAAAGCACACCCTTCTAATGTAAAAATCTAGAAGCCAAATCATTAGTGATGCGAGCGCTTCTTCAAGGAAGCTTTGAAGAAGCGTGAGCTATCCTGCGTCCAAAGTAGCTACTTGCAGCTACTAGCTACCTCTCCTCTCCCTACTAGCTACTTACCTCTAGCTGCTTCCTACCTCGACTCGCGGCCTACCCCCCCTAGTGTTACTAAGAGTGATACACCTTACTAGCAGCGAAGGGTGGTAGAGCGGCTCTTGCTCGCGTGACGTTGCTTTCGTGTTCGCAACCGTTTGAAGGCGATCGATAAGGCCGTGCTGTTGGGGAAAGCTTGTGGAGGAGGTTTTAGATGGACGCGTGAAGTGGCAGATTCGTGTGACATAGCACAGAAACGTAACATGTTGATGTGTGGAGGATGATTTTGTTTTACATGAGATCCTCAGCCACTGAGATTTGCGTTTCAGGCTGTTGCCTCGAAGCTGAGTTTTCGCGACAAGTCTCAGCTAAAATAGCAGAATTGGTGGATGTGAGTGTGCTCAGAAAGTTTCGAAATCGTTCCAAACGTGTGGTGTGGTGCAAACTTTGCTGAAGACATGAAGAGTGATATGTTATGTTGAACTCTCGTGGCAGGCGCGGGGAATCGTGAGGCTGTGATGTTTGGTGAAGGTGAATCTCGTTGTGCCGCTGGGACTGGTGTGTTGGCGGCTGTGGCTTTGAGGGGCTGGGACTGCGAAGCTGCTTCATCAGAGTGTACCACAAGAGTGTCTCCTACAAGAGTGTGCCCCAAGAGTATCAATGGTTGGCGGCTTGTTTTCGAGCGCGTGTGTGCATCCGGGTTCGTGGGGCCCATCTTGGGCCACTCCCGCCTAGGTGCGAAGCCGGAGGGGCTGCAGAGCGACTCGAATTTGCACAGCCCCCGAAGCGTGCCCTTAGCAGCTCGCTTCCAACGAGCATAAGACTCGCAGGGACAGGAGAGTGTGGCTAAAAGGCTATGGGGAGTGGTCAAAGCTTGCCTGGATGTTCTGTCAAGTGGATTGCCACCACAGCTGGTCACTCAGTCACGTCAATTCTGAGAAACTAGGCCTCTGAGTTGGATGCCCTCCCAGCTGCATTTGAACACCACAACACATCGCAAGGTCAGAGTGTGACTGCAAGCGACGAGAGTTGCCAGAATCGGATGCCCAATAGGATTCTCCTTTTTGGCATTGCTTGGACAGGAGACCTGAATTTTTGGAATCAACGATTCTGAAGGGAAAACATGGGAAAACAAATCATCAACCCTTTTGTGATCCTTTGTGCCATGGCTGCGCAGAGCCTTTTGAGGAACACCCCTCAAGGTTCAGGGCTTCACAGTTTGACATCGCACAGGACTAGTCTAATGCAAACTAAGATCTCTCGCCATAACTTTTGTCGAAACTTTCTCATGGGTGCCTTGTCAGGGTTCCACTTGATCTCCACTGCACTGAGAGGAACAAGTCAAACCTGAACACAACTTGCACGATTTTTCCGGCCAGCAAGGGTGGCCGCATGACTTGTACCACACTTCCACCCTTCCATTATGTTTTGTTTTTTACTTTTCGCGAAAGCTAGCTTTTGCTAGTTTTTGCAGCAAGGGGTTGGTGAGGACAGCTCCCGGAGCAAACCTCCAACAACTCGGACTTCACGATTTATTTTGGGAAAGACGTTGGTGGCCCAGCCTTGCATTCGATTCCGCCTGGTCGAATTGGTCCCGAGCACTCCACTAACTTTTGCTCACCCCCGCTGGTCTCAATTCTGGGATTTTGTTTTGAGACATTGCTCGCAGGATGCAGCATTTGTATCACTTGGAGAAAGAAGTCTGGTTACGGGAAGGTGCCACTTCTGACCACGTGACATTTTCGCAAGGATGCAAAAGCTCTTTGAAACATACAGTTCGATAAGGTTATACTGTTATATTGCCATGTCGCGCGAGCTCAGCCGCTGGTTTCGATCGTTAGGGAAAGCACAGCAGTGTGGAGGCCAAACATGGAGATGTGGCTACCTCTCCTTTTGCCATTTCTATGGGTTTCTTGGTTTTCTGCATCTCTGCACGTTCGTGATTGTGGTTTGCGGACTGGGGGAGGCTATTCTGACCCTGCAGTCCAAAGAGGCCAAAGACTTTTCCTGGGAAGACTGCATACCGTTTTCAAGGCTTTCTTTGTCTTTCACCGGCTAAGTTGATTGGGCCCTTTAGCTTCTTCTCCACAAGAGTATCTAAAGACCTCTAAAGACCAATCTCCCTTGTCCTCGATCAGCCATGGAGAACGCTACCAGTTCACCTGAGTATCCGCCAGATGCTGGAACCTGGGAGTTGAGCGCCGTGATCTACGTGGCCGTGTGTTTGTTCGTGCTCTTCGTGATCCACGGCTCCATGGAACGACGCGGGCGAATGAAATGGTCAAAGCTTCGCTGGGAGCACGTGGCGGAAAGCTCACGTGGCTGCTCCACCAGCTGTATGGCCGTTTGGCGGTTCTTCTGCTGCGTGCTGGTGATCCTCAATAATGTGGTCATGGTCTTTGTCTCGGATTCAGCCAGCAAACTCGTAGCTGGATACATGGCTCAACACATCAACTTCGTTCTTTGTTGTTCTTGTGTTGCCTTTTGGGCAACGATGACACTTTTCATGACTGACAGATGAGGTGGCTTTATCGTTTTTGCCACATTCACTGTATGGAGCTGGACTTTGATTGGCGTTTATATGGGACTCGCTGGAGCTGTTTCCTTGGCATCGGCTTGCAAGTCTACACCCCGCCAGGGCTGCGCAAGTGTGTTGCCTTGCCGTATCATTTGGCTTCTTTTTGAGGCAAGGCCCTCCCTCCAGGTAGCACTTCTTAGTTCAACTGTCCCCCATGCATTCAACCGGCAGCTATAGCTCAGCTATAGCATCATCAATTGAAAAGTCTACACACCTTGGGCTCCACCGGATACCCAGTTGGCAATGCCTGTCCACCCTTCGCCTCTTCCAAGTCCGTTTGAATTCAGTCTGAGTGATTTGCCATTATTACGAGATCCTTAGTTGCTCTCTACAAGTTTGGCTTCCTTCAGACATTTGCATTTGACATGTGTGAAGTGACTCCAAACTGTTGATGTCATCCTTAGCCATGTTCCCTAGCCATGCAGGTCATGTTGCCTGTTTCGTTCTTGATCTTCTTGCTGGTGTGGTTGGTCTTGCTGCCAGCAGCTTATCATACTTCGGGTACTGCGATGGGCCTCTTCACGCCTCCAGCACTGGCAGCTCACAACCTGAATTTTGTCTTTATGTTCATTGAGGCACTTGTGAACCGACTCTGCATCACCACATATCATTTGATATTTATCTTCTACTATGGTGGCTTGTATGTGATTTTCTCCTGGATCTTCTTCGCCTTTCAGCATTTCTTCTTCTACTTCTTCATTGATTGGAGATATCCACTTGTCTTGATCGGTTACTCGGGCCTTCTTTGCATGCTCACCACCTTCTTCTTCATTGGCCGATCCATCGTGAACTGCGTGAAACCGCCCTTGTACACCTGGGACCTGGATGAAAGTGAGAGCGAGGAATCGGAGTTGGAGAGTGCCAGTTGCACCGAGTAAAGGGCGAACGAGATGAATTCGTGTGCGAACGTGCTTAGAAGACAACACGTGTCACAGGTGAGTGTTTGCCTGGCTTCGTCATGTGGTTACAGAGGTCAACTACAAAGGTTCTCCCACTTCCAGTTCTCAATGACTTACAGTAAAACTGCCCTGCTCGTTCTGCAGTAGACCTCTTGATTCGCAGGAAGAAGAGCGGGCAAAGAGGTATCAGGATGAAAAGTTTGCCAGGGATGAGGCAAGGTGGTGACGGGCCACGGGTTCTTGTGCAAACTGGTTGCACATCGACTTTCAGTCCTTTCTTTCAGTTTTCAGACCGTTTGCTTGATAAGCATCTCCCGGGAAACAGCACTTCTCCCCAAAATGGATGATCTTCAGTTCTGGGCAACAAGCAGTTCCGAAAGAGGTTTGTCTTACTTTCAGTTGGGGTTTGAGACGCAAACTCCTCGTTCTTTGGGGAAACAGGGAGGATTCAATCTCTAACAGCCCTTGTTTGCAGGCAGCCTTCCAAGAGAAGTGTGCCCGGCCTCTTTATTTCAGATCACCGCTTGGAACATGAATGAGCTTTCAGAACTTTTGTGCCAACCAGCACAGGCCCAAAAACCATAGCATGGGGGGATCGCATGGGAGGGAAATCATTGAGACTCGTTGCAGAACATGTCAATGTCGCTTTGATGGTAAGACTTCCTCCTATATTTTTTGGAGCTTTAGAAGTAAGCCATAGTGAGCCTAGCAGCCTAACAACCAATGAAGATGCTCTTCAATGCTCTTCTGCCCGCTTGGTGGATCAGCTGATGCGCATCAGCTTGCACCGCCATGTGGTTGTGGGCAGCTTCATTCCCTACAGGAGAGCCACCCAAGTAGTCATTTCTTGCAATCTGTTTCTTGCAATCTGAGATGAGTGTGTCTCTGGGAACTTCTTTGCGATGATACTTTGCGATTGGTAAAAACCTCAGAGATGCAGACGATAGAATGATCGGCCAATACACGTTGGGAGGGTCAGTTCCGGGGCCTGGCTGCTTTCCAGGCCCACAGCGGGTCAGTGGATGAAAATCGCACAGGAGGCGTTCGTTCAAGCTCGCCTCCAAGAAAGCGACCTCGCCGACTCCTCAGCGAGGCTTTGTAGATTGGCCTCGTTCACGGCAGTCTCCATTTTTCTGGAGCTCAACCCGAACCACAGCCAAATACATCCAAATTCAACCAAATACCCACAGATGCTAACTGCTAACAGTTACACTGTACGTCCCATTTTCAGAAATGCACAAGGCTGACATGGCAAGGAAAGAAGAATGTTCCTTTTGCGAGCCAGCAACTTTTGATATATCACAGTCTATATCTATATGGCACTGTGATTCAGGCTGTGCCTCTCCAGCTCACCCACAAGCTGCCACCGTGCAGGCCTATAATGTTTACCCCAAGGGTCAGGATGACAAAATCCTTTGCACCCTAGTCAAAGTTGTACTTGTACCCATGGAAAACAAATGGCTTGCATTTCCCGCGCGTTTTGTTTTTGCAGGTCACTTCAATTTGCTTTGACCCTGAGTATGACAAGTGGATGGGTGCCCTAGCAGCTGGAGGCCATTTAGCCATAGAAGCTTGGGATGTGGAGGACCGGACGCCATACGAATCAATCAGAATCAATGCGTCGATGGAGTTCGGCTCCAGGAGCTGGACACATGTGATATGGAGGTGGATTTGACAGAGAATCTCACTGAGATGCATTCTGAGCGGCGAAGATATGCGGCAGAAAGAAAGAACAGTGAGCAACTGGGGCAAGTCGAGTGGCTTACCAACACTTCCACCAGTCTTTCTGTTTAATGTACTGTAACTTTTTGGATTGTGAAATTTGTGGAGGCATCAAGACATGGCATAACTCAGAAGACAAACACACTCGTCCTTGCTTTTCTCCGTTGGACATGCCAGGAAGAAGCAGCTAAAACAGATGCAAATGGACGGAGCTCCTTGCCACATCCGAGTTGTCGCAGAGCCTTGCATTCCAGAAAAGTCAATACTTAGATAAGAAGAAAGGGTTGGGCGGGACACTAGATTGACTCCGGGAAAGGAGATGGGCTGGTCGGCCAACGAATGGGTTTCTGTGATATTTGACTGTGTGAGGTAGCCTTCCTCACCAGGCAGCTAGAAGAACAAGCAAATGTGAAGGCAGGGCAGTGCCATGGATGTGACATAAGGCAGCACGAGTACACCCACGCTCGTATGCTCGCATGCTCCCACGCTCGATCAGTCAGAAATTGTCCACAGTCCTGTGTTGTGGAATAGGTCTTGCAGGATTTTGGATCTGCATGTTCCGTCTTCTCAATTTACAGCCTTCGGCATGCCGCCGGCCATCAGCAAGCTCGAGCCCGCACGGCTGGTCGCCATGGCCCGGGCGTGTGTAGCTGTGTGTAGCTATTGTGTTTTTTTGTGCGCTGGTTATGCAAAGGTTAGCTAACAGAGTGTACGATATCAAAGTGCGTGAAAACAAGGGGTTTGTGCGCGACATGACTTGGAACATGCACGCTGGCTGGAGATGTTTGTGTCAATGAGGTGCGGCGTCAAAACGAAGTAGTGTAAGAGCCATGTAAGTGGAGAGCAACTGGCCAAAAAAACAAAAGCTGCGCTGGTGTAAAAGCGAGTGGGCAGCGAACAGTACTTGCAGAGAGCGCGTGTGTAACACAGAGCTTCTGCAAAAGTGACGTGTAAGCGAAAAAAAGTAGCGAGGAAATGGTTGCAAGGGGCTTGTGCGCGACATGACTTGGAAGGTGCACAGGGTGCGGTGTCAGAACGAAGTCGTGTAAGAGCCATTGCCTAGAATAACGCCGTGACAGTGTAAGCGATATAGAATAGAACCCAATTGGCAGCAAGTTCCCGCAAAACGCGTGGAAAAACCAAGGTTTTTATACGTTTTTCTACACGCGCGACTGTGCGCCAATGGGGCGGAGCCTCGTCTGTACACGCGGAATTTCCCTCGAATGTACACGCGGAGAATTGATCTCGTTTGCGCACGCGAAACTCGGATGTGCACGCGGCTTCCTCGGCTGTACACGCGGCTTACACGGCTAAAAAAATGAATGAATGAATGAATGAATGGAACCCGACCAGATTGTTTCACAATCTGAACCTTGTTGTCTCATTTTACGTCCATCGCTTTAGATGCGCTGTTTACCCCCCCCCCCCCCCCCCCCCCCATCCCAACCCAACATCATCAATCAAACGCAGAGCGTCTGTGTGACGTGAACCTGTGGAAGCAATGAGCAAAAAGAGATCATCATGTAGATGAATGTCCAGAGGGACGTTATTAACACATCATCAATCAAACGAAGCAATGAGCAAAAAGAGATCATCATGACTCAATTTGTGTGTGCGCAAATGAGGCGAATCATGTGTGCGCATTTGAGTTTGGGGTAACATGGGCTGTTTAAAGAGGAATGTAATCGATGTGTGCGCAGATGAGGCGAATCATGTGTGCGCATTTGAGTCAAATATATAAAAAAGTCTGTGTGCAGATTTGAGGGGAATTATGTGTGCGCAAATGAGGCGCCGTCCGCGCCAATGCATGGCCTGCTTGAAAAAGACGAAGAGGGGGAAGAGAAGAGAAGGAGAACGAGAACGAAAAGAGAAGAGAAGCGAAGACAAGAGACGAGACAAGGCGACAAGACAAGACAAGGCGAGAGGGGGGTAGGAGCGCCTCAACATTAAAAGACGAAAAATGAGTTGGGAAGATGATTTTCATTACTAAAAATACGAGCACCTCAACATTAAAAGAGGAAAATGAGTTGGGAAGATGATTTTCATTACTAAAAGTACGAGCACCTCAACATGAAAAGAAGAAAAATGAGTTGGGAAGATGATTTTCATTACTAAAAGTAGGAGCGCCTCAACATTAAAAGACGAAAAATGAGTTGGGAAGATGATTTTCTTTATTGAAAGTACGAGCACCTCAACATTAAAAGAAGAAAAATGAGTTGGGAAAATGATTTTCTTTTATTAAAAGTACGAGCACCTCAACATTAAAAGAAGTAAAATGAGTTGGGAAGATGATTTTCTTTATTGAAAGTACGAGCACCTCAACATTAAAAGAAGAAAAA
>CAXAMN010023695.1:205897-216594 GCA_963970005.1 Durusdinium trenchii
AGTAGCGTCCTTGCTCCTAGTAGTAAGGCCAGGAGCCCCTAGTAGCGAACATTGTTACTAATATCGATTTGTTGGGTGAATGCTGTGTGCGATGTTGAAGGAGAATGCTGATTTCTTGCAGCAGCAGATCAACCAGAAGGACGGGCCGCATCATGCCAGACATGGTTTGGATTCTGGTGAGGGTTTTTAGAATTCTGACTTATTATCAAATGCAGCTCATTTCCCGATGAACTTGCCTGAATGTCAGTGATTCTTCTCCCTGCCCAGTCTGCTGCGAAGCGAGCAAACGAGCAGATGACGGAGGTGGAGCAGTCGATCAACAAGGCGCCAAGTGCTGGTGCCTCTTGATTTCAGTGTCTAATTGATTCCGCGCAACTTTGCTAGTGAAGATGGCCTGATGGCCATAAGATGGCATAAGAGCATGGCTGACATGGTATTATGGTATCGCTGTCTCAATCTTTTGTTTCTTGAACCAGGACCGGCTAGAGAGGGCCAAAAAGCCTGAGACGCTCAACATGTGGGGGGCCCAAGGCCAAGAGGTGAGGCGTCTGGGTGAGACGCATTTGACGAAGCATTGAGACGCTTCGTCGCTGTGCAGTTTCGTCAATGCGGCCTTTTGAGAACGGGAGCTGTGGAATGCATGGAGATCATGGGATGATGGAAAAGGATGGAAAAGCTGTTTGCATCGCTACTAGGAGCAAGAAGCCACTAGTAGTTCCTGGCATTGCTTCTAGTAGGCAGCTTAGTAGCTTCTTGCTACTGGTACTAGTAGCGATGGCCTCCAACCTAATAGCGATGGCCTCCCCCCTAGTAGCAGCGTCCTTGTTGCTAGACTGGACTTCATACCTGTGAAAAGATACTGGCATGAGAAGATGCAGTAGATGCCGCGACTGCAAAGGTTGGCGCAGAACAAGCTCAGGCAGGCTTGTTGAGTGGCAGCAAATGGAATGTCGTTGAGTCATTCACATATTCTTTACGCTTGTTGAAGTTCTCCGGTTTATTGATTATTGGGAAGGCATGGTTGTTCCTGAAGGGTCACTGAAAGACTGCAGGTACTTGCACCGTGCGGTGCCTCAACACCCCTAGTGGCATCGCACACAGCTTGGCTTCCCAAAGCTGCAGCCAGATGCTGCTAGACATCGCACAATTAGCATTCGCACAAGACATATCAAGGCCATCAACATTCTTCACCCTGACAAAAGAATTATATAGTCTCAGAACGAACCATTGAGCTTTAGTTTCACGGTAGGGAATTGGTGTTCTTGCAAGAGTGCAGGGCAGTGCATGAGTGGCTTCCAAAGCGACCGAAAGTTGGTGGCTCCAGGATAGCCAAATGAGTTAATGCCTCCCTATTTGGAGGGAATCAAAGTCATTCCCCTGTGTAGGTGACAACACGGATTGTGGATCGGAATGGTGTGCGTCCATGGTTCAAAAAGATAGTACAATGGAGTGAGCGTGCTGATGGCATGGTTATTGCAACTGCCAGCACCACTTTGGCATTGTTTTGCGCACCAAACGCAGGTGCTATGTGAAGTTGATGGAGAGCGGCAAGGCCAAGTTACAGTAGCTCGTCCAAGCGGCAAAACTCCTTGATTCTGAGGCTGTGCTGCTGACGAAACTCACTGCGCAAGCAGCAGAGCGGGCCAGCGGGTTTGGTTGGAGAATTAGTTTGTTGGCTCTTGACAGTAGTGGATGGAAGTGCTGAAGTGCTTTTTCTTTAAATCTTTAAACACAGCTTCAAAAGCATACACGCTGACTGCATTGCATCATCATTGGCCAAATCAAATTGAACCAATGCTATCAAGTGGCCTATCAGCAAAAGAAATCAACTGACTCGACTGGGCCTCCGTGGAACTGTTCAAGAGGGCCCGAACACCGCAGGCCTTCGATCAACTGACAGCTTCTGGCTTTGTAGCAAAGGCAGGGCATAACACTCATTCACAGGATCTATATTTTGCAAATTGATTGATTGAACACCATTATACTTATATTTGAGCGTTTTTGGACATATACGATCATTTCATGCAATTTCAATATTTTTATTTTTTTTGCCATATTAAATTAGCAGGTTGAACCGATGCCAAATAAAGACATTAAATGAAAAATATATAAATAAATATTAAATTCATAGATATAATAATATATTTTGATTAAATTGAATTTATGTTATTTTTTTCGATTTAATTTAGGAATGATAAAATATAATCTATTTTTATTTTTTTTGATTATATAATATTTTAAATATATTAATTTTATAACTACATATATTTTAATTAATATATTTTTTTACTAAAATATTTATTTTATTTTATATATAATATAATATAATATATTTAAATATTAAATGTATATAATATTTTTATAAAATATTTGTATAATATTTAGTTTTATAAATTGGATTTTTTATATATTTATATATTTTTTATTATGTATTGGGTGCGATTGAATAAATATATGCGGGTTTTTGAAGTAAAATGGTCGAAATAATCGGATTATTTTTTATATTTTCGTTTTTTAAGTTTTGGATTCTTTGTAATGGATTTATGGTTTTCGTCGCGATTCGGATTTTTTTAATTATAATATAATTTTTAAATAAAGAAATATTGTAATTATTTAATATATGTTGTTTTCTTCTTGGAATATGTATTATTAGATTATTCTGCTACGCGCTCACGCGTATAGCGATTAAAAATAACATAGTATAAAAAACATATTTTATCGTGGACGCATTCGAACATTACAACGGCAAACGCTAACGCACGCGTCCAAGACATGCTCGATAAATACATAAAAACGAAATAAAAAATATGGATCCAAGGTCGGTCGCTACGAACAAACTCGAAATAAATCAAAATTATCTAGGATAAACCATACGGAATTCAAATCCGCGACCGACGATTTAATCACGTCGCAAAAATAATATTTGTTTTTGACGTTTTGACACAATACATTGGGCGGCATTGATAAAATTTCATTATATATATATAACCATCCTGGAATACATAGAATATGTGTTTGTTCAATTTCGCGACTGCAAAAAAAAAAGAAAAAATATATTTGGAATATATGGGTCCAGACATGGTATTTAGAATATTTTTTGGTTTCTATTTTTTCGTGGACAGCTGCGATTTGTTTTAGACTCTATGTGTTTTTTATTTGTTTAAATTCCTTTACTAAGTTCCTGCTGAAAAGGACAAGAATTGGACAAGAAAAGATAAAATAATGAAAACAATTTCACAAGAAAAGGAACGGAAAATCACAAGAAAAGGAAAACAAAAGGAACATAAAAGGAACAGACATGAACAAAAAAAAACAAACTATGATAATCGAGGGGAACCATATTCTATGTTTCAAAAATTTGGTTGACTTGAAAGCTCGAAATCCACGTTTTCTTATTCTATGTATCGGTTTGGATTTTCAAAAAATTCGTGGACAAAAACGGCCGGAACCTTCAATTCCACATTCTATGTACTCCAGGATGGTTATATATATATGTGCATTCTTAATTCTGGCTTGTTGTGTTGTCTTTTACAATTTCAAAAAAAGGTCTTGGCATTGTTGGCAAATACGAGACAATTTCATGCAAATTAGCATTATCAGATTATACGGTGTTGTTTGCAAGCATCATGGACATTGCGCAATATTGTGTGTACATTGGAGACAACTTCTTCCACAGAAGCATTATGAAAAGAAAGAAGTTTCTTTGCAAGCACGAATTGGGTTTTCTCAAAATTGATGGTGCCCTAATTAATTCGATTTTCATTTCTTTATCATAATAGTCCTGTTGTTGCAACCATTTTGCCACTTGCGTGTGGCCCGGCAGAGGCGCAGCTGCGTCTGGGGATCACAATCTTGAAGTCATAAATAACCGAAATAATGCTAGGCACGGTGTATATTTGCGATATCAATTTTGCTTTCCAACATTCCCAAAGTAATGCAAACATTTTCGATTTTCATGGTATGGAATACCGGAGTTTTTTCTACCGATTATTTGCACTGTTTGTTGTTTGCCTTCCTGGTTTTTGCCGTGGGCTTGTCCATGTGTTTTGCGGCCAGGTTGGAAGGCGAAGCTAAAGCCCAGGGAGATTATTACCTTGTCCTTGCAGGAGGGCCCAGCTAACAACATACGACCAATAGCTTATCCAATAGCGTATCATAATCTGTATGGTATACTTGGACATTATATTCAGGAATATGCTCTCGGCATGGTGCCTCAGACCTCTCGAATAAGGGACCGAACTTAGCGTAATTCTGGATGGATTTGGGCTGGATTCTGAATGGATTTAAGGGCTTACACCTGACAGCCGGGCGCCGGCCCAATGCAGGGAGAAAGTCAGACTAGAGGGGATAGAGGCAAGAAATATGAGGCGACGGGGGCCGGGACTCGGGCATCCTGGCAGCATCCTTCAATGTGGAAGGGGGCTTACCGCCCGAGTGTGTATAAGATATACCGCAAGTCGGGAGAGCCGTCTCTGTCTCTGTCTCTCTCTCTCTCTCTTTCTCTCTCTGTGTCGCGGTCTTGCTTTGTTTCTCTCCCGTTCTATGTCTCTTGCCCTCGCTTTCCGTGCCGGCCCAACACAAGGAGAAAATCAGACGGTAGAGGAGATAGAGGCAAGAGACATGAGGCGACGGGGGCCGGGACTTCGGGCATCCTGGCAGCGTCCTTCAATGTGGAAGGGGGCTTACCGCCCGACTGTGTGTAAGATACACCGCAGGTCGGGAGAGCCGTCTCTGTCTCTGTCTCTCTCTCTCTCTCTTTCTGTGTCGCGGTCTTGCTTTGTTTCTCTCTCGTTCTATGTCTGTTGCCCTCGCTTTCCGTATCTCTCTCTCTCGCGCTGTCTCTGCTTATTCTCTCTATGTCTGTTTCGCTGTTTCTTTCCCTCTCTCTGTCTCTCTCTCTCTCTCTCGCGCTGTCTCTCCTTGTTCTTTCTATGTCCGTTTCGTTGTTTCTTTCCCTCTCTCTGTCTCTTTCTCTGTCTGTCTGTCTCTCTGTCTCTGTCTCTGTCTGGCTCTGTCTGTCTCTGTCTGTCTCTCTCTGTCTGTCTCTTTCTGTCTGTCTGCCTCTCTCTGTCTGTCTGTCTCTCTCTGTCTCTGTTTCTGTCTGTTTGTGTCTCTGTCTGTCTGTGTCTCTGTCTGTTTGTGTCTCTGTCTGTCTGTGTCTTTGTCTGTCTGTGTCTCTGTGTCTCTGTGTCTCTGTCTCTCTGTGTCTCTGTCTCGCTGTGTCTCTGTCTCTCTGTGTCTCTGTCTCTGTCTCTCTATTTCTGTGTCTCTGTGTCTCTATGTCTCTGAGTCTTTCTTTCTGTCTTTGTCTAACTCTTTGTCTGTCTAATTATTTGTCTGTGTTTCTGTCTCTGTCTTTGTTTTTGTCTCTGTGTTTTTCTGTCTCTGTCTTTGTCTCTGTCTCTGTCTTTGTTTGTCTTGGTCTTTGTGTTTGTGTTTTTGTGTCTTTGTTTTTGTCTTTTTCGCTTGTCTTTGTTTTGGTGTTTTTATCTCCTAGCTGATGAAATACTAGACGTTGCACACGAACTTGATGGTGAAGACGCTGACATCGGTCCTTCAGAGCAGAACTTTAACGGTGGGATATTAGTAGACGCCCGAGTCGTGTTATCGAATATCGGTGTATCGGTCCTTAACCTCGCCGAACAATCCATGGCTTGGAAAGCGGCCAATCACAACGGCTGGCCTCCTTTCAACGCTTTGGTCTTTTTAGGAACTCGGACTGCATGGCAACGGATCAACCGCGAAAGTTTGGCAAAATGACCGCGAGCAACGGCAGCAAAGCCCATGTATTTGTTTCCGGATTAGGGCCTTAATATGAATTTGCTGCTGGACAGGATCGGCAAACTTTGGGTGGATGGCGGCTTTGACACTCGAGACCACTTCTTGAACGACTATAGCCTAGTGCCTCGATTACTTGTAGTGAGTGGCTGTCCGCGCTTTCTGGTAATTCTGGCGTAACGCTCTGCGATTTGTGGCACTGACTTGTGTCCCGTTCGCCATCCGCCACAAAGGCTGTTGCAGGTGATAAGGAACTTACAGAAAATCATCGATGAGATCTGCAACAGAGCCGGGCGGCAACGAGTGCCGCTGTCGTGGCCGGTCACAGAGAATGTGCTCTGTTGTTGCATGAAAATCGTTGATGCGATGAATGGAAGGCAGACCTATGTTCCCTATTGATGGCTAAGCAGGAAAAAAAGGTCCGTGGCTTGTCAATTCGTTGGTTGATCTCTCGGTTTCCAACTTTTAGGATCGTATTTTTCCGTTGTTGGAAATAGCGGGCCGACCCTAGTATATAATATTTGAATATAAATTTGAGAGGTAATATTGTGAATATATACTAAAACCATAACAAATAATTATTTTTAGATATTTACTATAACAATTTTATTGTATGAAATGCATATATAGAAAATATTATTTTTTTCTGAAATGTATTTTTAATGAATAATGATTTTATTATATTTTGTTTAAATTGTAATATTGATTGCTTATATGAAATTTATAAAGTATTTTAAAAGGTGTATTTATTTGAAATATATATATTTTTTTTATGAATTATTTTCGGTATATGTATAAATGTTGAAGGAATCTATATATATTTATTAATATTTTCTATTTGTTTTTTGAATTATTTTGGTTATTTTTGTATTTGAATATATTTTTTAATGAAATTTTTGAATTCATTATAATTTAGAATTAATTCGTTAATTTTTTATTGAAATTCTTTGATTTCTTGAATTTATACATAACAAATATAATTAATTATAGTTTAAAATAGCAATAATGTTTATAAATATATATAATCTATAAATTTATAAAATAAGAAAATATATGTAATATTAATTAAAATCATTTTTATTATATTAATAGAATTCTATTGTATATATAAGGAAATTATGTTTTAAATATATGAAATCGTTTAGCTTAAAATATACCGTTATTACAGATAATATATATTCATAATTTCATATATTATTAATGTTATGATTTTGGAAATCAGAAAATGTGTTCATAATTGCATGAATTGTTGGGGATATCAGAAGATGTCTTTTTCGCGCGGCGGTTATTTTTGGTAAATATTTTTGCTCTTTAATTCCATATCCACTTATATTAAAAAAATATATAAAATATGAATTCATTTTAGATAATATATTGTAAGGATGAAGGCAAACCCGAATAAATAATAAGAGAATTGTTTCATTGCCACTAGCAATATACAAAAACGAGAAAAAAAGAACGATTAAAAGCAAGAATTCACATCAAGAATTTGATGCGGTCACAAACTCTAACCAAACCCAAGAAACCCCTGAGCTAAAATCTACGCTCCAATCAAATCAAACCATTGGATCATCATTAATTGATACACATGGCATGGCACTGACTGGATTTCGATATCTTCGTATTGGTCTTGAGTTGCACTGGGTCGGATTTGTTTTTGAAATATTGTCTTTGGTTGGGCTCAATTTGCTTGAAATATGACACTATTGAATTCAGAGAGAGGGAGAGAGAGTTGAATGCAAATTTGATTGGGAAAAGAAATATATATTATATTTGACGCGTTTGTGGTATATGTCTTTGTTATTTTTTCCCTTAGCTAATCCAATCCGGTTAAATCTAATCCAATCAAATCCAATCCAAAAAATAAAAAAATTCAACCTAATCAATTCCAATCCAATTGAACGAAAAAAAAGAAGAAGAAGATATTACATCCAAATCAATGCAAAGCCAACCTTCCTTCAACCGCACCACATCTAACCAATTGATTTCATTCAACAATTGAATCAACAACCGAATTCAAACAACAAAACAACCAACCATAACACTTTCAAAATTGAATATAACATTTACAAAAACTTAGCAAACGTTAGCAAACTTAGCAAAACCTAGCTTGCACTTAGCAAAGTTTATCAAAACTTAGCAAGTACACTACAACGTTACCAAATACCACCTATATAAGTATGGCGACCCGTAACCGGACTTAGGCCGTTTAGACCATCAAAAGCCACCCCTCAAATACAAAAAATACCAATCCGATAGAGGAATAATTAACCCTCCCTCCAAATACAAGAAAATATCAAAAATATCAAATATACAAAAATACTAATCCTGTAGATGAATAATTTGTTCTCCCACCAAATACCCAAAATATCAAACATACAACAATGCAAATCCTATAGAGAAATTAATTGCAATCCCTCCAAATATCAAAAATACAAAAAACAAATAAAATATATCAAAGACCTAGAAAACATACCAAAACTACCAAAAATACAAAAGACCTAGAAAACATACCAAAAATATCAATCATACCAAAGACCTAGAGGAAATACTACTCAGGTGGCCTATATGTCTCCAGAGGATTTGTATTTTTGGTATGTTTGGTATTTCTTTGGTATTTCTTTAGTATTTTTGGTATTTTGGTATGTTTAGTATTTTTGGTATTTCTTTGATATTTCTTTAATTTTTCTGATTTCAAATAACTAACTATATATTTTATGAGATTGACATATATAAATATATTGAATTAGCGTTTGGGACAGAATCCGAACCTGGTGCTGAAGTTTGCGGCTCTTCGCTCGTTGACCCAAGATAATCTTCCTCAGGACACGGCGGTGGCCATACCTTGGAGGTTGGATGTCAACCTACGAGGACCGGAAGCCTTTACATTGCATTCCCTGTTGTTGAAGCTAGCCGGAAACGACATTAGACAGCTTGTGCTAATGAGGATGCGCCAGGCCAATCTTTAGAGATCCCCGTTGGCAACTGCTGATGAGGGGGATCATGACTAACAACTTACAAACTCAGATATGGACTAGCATCATAACCATGGACCTGGACCTTGACACTTGGGGTGCATGGACTCAACCAATTTTGAACATGTTCACAACTCATGCAGGGGAGGCTATTTTTCCATGCAATAGTATGTGTCTGGCCCACCACCCCTTAAACTTTCTCAACATATATGCCTCACCTGCTCAACACGATGCAGGTGAATTTGCCGGATGGCTTCCAGGCTAGATATTTGAAAAGGTTCTGATACCGGACCAACGTTTGACTCTCCATGCATGGGATGCAAGACTGATGGGCAAGCACACAGGATAGTGGCTCCTTGCTTTCACCAATTGTTCTTAGATCCTTGCCTAAGGCCGATGTGATGCTTCAGCAGCCCAGATGTTCGGGGCTAAGATGAGCGAGACAAATGGAAACAAATTTCTTTTTTTGTTTAGGGATTCAGAGGCAGCGTGTAGCACCGAAAGGGCAACTAGGGGAGGCTCGTTTTGGACTAGAATTAGATGGGGAAAAGCTGTGGCGTGACCAGGTGTTCGGGGCGAAGAAATATGGGAGAAAATTATCTTTGTTCTATAAGGATCCAGAAGCAGCGTTTGGCACCGAAAATTCAACCAGGGGAGAGTCGTTTTAGACCAAATTTATTAGGAAAAGCTGTGGTGCCGCCAGGTGTTCTTCATGCCTTGAGTTATTTTGTGTGCATCCAGCTTGAACGCTATTCTCTTTTGCATATTCGACATGACCATGCAGTGACTTGGGACCACAACCAAATCCTGATGCCAATGTTCGATGGCATGGGTCACGATTCCGTGATTTGGTCGCAAGAATCATACACAAAGCCTCCTCCCCGACGGAAGGCCACTACCAAATGGTCTTGTTCAACTCCGCGTAACAATAGACCACCGGGTCTTCTTGTGAAGGATCAAACAATCTATGAAGAGATCTATATATTGTGGCTTGACCCCTAATCCGTTACCAAAATAAAATTTCGTCGTAATTTTTTGATTATTATTAAAATATATCATCCAATAATTCCAATTTAAAAACAAAGATAAACGAACAATAAAACAATAAAATACGAATAAATATAAATAATATATAATATAGCAATGATAAAATCGAATCAAATAAGAATTTAGAAATTAAAAAAAAATCCTCAATAATAATATAAACTATTGCATCAAATTCAAAATATTCAACATCAAACAACAATCGAACAATTAAATTTAGAATTCAAACAATCATATAAAACAATAAAAAAATCATATTAACAAATTAATTCCAAACAAATCTAAATTTAAGATAAAAATAACCAACTTAAAGAAATAGAGATGAACGAAAGATAGCATATCTACGACTATTGCTGCTATTAATTGCTTAATCGTTACTACTGCCTACTACTTAAGAGGAGGGAGACACGAAAGGTAGAACAGCGGGAAGAGAAGAGAACGCGAGAAGCAGGAACAAAAATGCAATGTTCGACATGGTGATTTATCCCCTCGGAGCAGACCTTTCGTAAATATATATTCATATGCACTTTAAATGTTCAAATATGTGCTCTCGAAATGTTCAAAAAGATCTTAGGAAAACAAACTTTCCCCATGGCTCAGATCATCGGTGAGCATTAAATCGGAACATCATAAGATTTAAACTATCCTAAAACCATAAGAGCCTCACGAAGACGCTCCCCAAGAGAAGATTGACGTGCTTCACAAAACGTATCCCCTCGGGGAACACCTTTCGTCATTAGAATTTCATATTCACTCTTTCTAAATGTTCAAGAGGGTTTCAACTATCCTGAAATCATGAGAGGCTCACGAAGATGTTCTCCAGGAGAGAATTAATTTTAGAGGGGGGAGGGGGGTCTGTATTAAAAAAAATTAATTCCAAGGGGGCGGGGGGGGGGGGGG
>CAXAMN010023695.1:216694-242529 GCA_963970005.1 Durusdinium trenchii
GGGGGGGTCTGAATTGAGCGATCAATTATTAGACCCGGACGTCCCAACACTTGCTTCGCAAGACAAACTCAAGGTATCCCCCTAAAGGGCTACCTTTCGTGACTAGTAATTGCTACTGCTCTCTGCTTTGTTGTGTTGCAACCGCTGCTTTGCTTTTGCTGCTGCCGCTGCCGCTACTAATTGCTGTTGCTGCTACCGGTTGCTGTTGTTACTAGTTTCTACTCCTGCTAGTTGCCGTTACTAGTGCTCCTGTTGGTTGTTATTCCGTTAGTAATTGTTATTATTTAACCGTTGCTATTGCTATTTCTTGCTATTATTGTTTAAATCCTAAAATCCTAAAAATTGCCATTATTTTGCTATTCCCCCCTCTTTCAATTTCGTCTATACAACCGCCAAAAAATTAAACGAACACCAAATGTTATAGAAACCAAACGTGCCCTCATAAATCGTGCAATATATTAAGAATATAGATATAACTTCATCAATTTCCAAATCATTCAATTTTAAATATACTATAATAATATTACTCTTGTATCCCTAATTAATAAGAATTACTTTACATTTTGCAAATATTTATATAAAATCACAAAGTTTTATTTAGTATATGGTGCATTTTTATAGAAATTCATACGATATTTTTCATCAAGCCGAAGATTATTTTTGTGTAATTCCGGATTGAATCAAATAGAAGATTTGTGATTTAAATTAAAATACAATCACCAATCTATTTGGGAAGAAACACAACAAATCCAATAATTATGATTTGAACATATTTGAACAACCACCGTAGGTCAAATAAATGATAAACAAGAAATAAAGGGGAAAGAAAACGGAAGGAGAAAGGACAATGAAAGGGATAAAGGCTGCAAATACCACAACAAATTGTCAATCCATATTTTTCCATTGTGCCCGCAGAAGATGCGGAAAGAAAACAAGAAAGGAAAGGGAAAGGAAAACGGAAGGAGAATAGGAGATGGACAAACAAGGGGGGAAAGAAAGGAGTGGAGGAGAGCAATGTACAAAAAGAATGGGGGATAGGGGTGGAAGACAGGCATTAAACACATCTCAAAATAGAAACGTTAATATCGATAATACACTCTAAAGATGAAAATTATGTAGTTCAAAAAGTAAAAAGCAAAAAGAATAAACGGATGGAAAACAAGAGAAAAACATCATAAATAAATAGAAAGAGCCAACAAAGGAAAGGATACAAATTGAAAAACCAAACGTGGAGAGCACGGAAAGGGCACCAAAAAAAAGGAAGGGGAAAGGATGGGAGAATACCTTCTAGATGTACCAGCGCAACTCAACAAAGATTAAGGAAATAAAACAAAATGAGAGGAAAAGTGAAAAGGAATGCCACGGGTAAACAATTGCCGGATGCAATTAAAAAGAAGATAAAGGAAAGGATACGCAAGTGGAAGGGAAAAGAAAGAAGGGAAACAAACAATGGAGGAAGGAGAAGGAGCAGGAAACGGAAGGGGGAAGGGAAATGTGAAGAAAGGAAAGGAAAGGGCAGACGTAGTAAGGAAAGGACACGAAAAAAAGGAAGGAGAAAGGACGGGAGATTGCACTAGCGCATTTCAACAAGGAACGAACAAAGAAACCAAAAAGAGAGGAGTGATGAAAAGGAGTGTCAGGGGTTCAAAAATCGGCCAAGAATTGCCGCGCGCAGTTCGAATAGAAGATAAAGGACAGGACAGGCAAGGGAAAAGGAAGACTGGAAAAAAGAGAAAATGGACATGAAAGGGATCAGGAAAGGGAAGGAAAATATGGAGAAAAAAGGAAAGGAAAGGGCAAGCATGGAGAGCTAAGAAAGGGCACCAAAAGAAAGGAAGGGGAAAGGACGGGAAATTATCTTCTATATGGTCACCAGCGCACTTCAGCAAGAAGCCGGAAAGAAAACAAAAGCCGAAAGGTGAAAAGGAATGTCAGGAGTTGACAATACGGCCAAGAATTGCCGGACGCAGTTCAAGTAGAAGATAAAGGATGATAAAGGAAAGGGTACGCAAGTGGAAGGGAGAATAAAGAAGGGGAAGGCAGAATGGAGGAAGGAGAAGGAGCAGGAAACGGAAGGGGAAAGGGAAATATGAAGAAAACAGGAAAGGAAAGTTGGCCCTCTATGCGACCACCCCCCCACACCCCCTAATACTCACTTCGTTCGCCCATCGACAACTCCAGCCTAGCCTATCGGCTGGCTTTCGTAATTTCCTTGAAAACCATTCATCTAAATCTAAAGTATGGTGAAAATCGTTGAACATCTTAGTCTTCCCAAATTTCCTTAAAGAACCCGAACACTTCAAGAAAAGTAAACAAAAAAGGGTCTTTGACTGCCTGGGTCCCACCTGTGTCTCGCAACCCAGTTTGCAAGTGTCAACAAAAAAGCTGTCTCAACGACTGGTGGGGACTCAGTTTTTCTTAGTTTTTCTTCGATTCTTTCGTCTTGAACATCTCTGCGCGCAATCGCGCATGCGAATGCACTTACCCAGCCAGTCTATCACACACAGGCTGTTTCAAAATAGCCTCTTTGAGGCAGCGACTCGCCCAAAGCGAGTCATTGACTCTGAATTGCGATGCTCTGCAGCCCACAAATTTAGCATACCTGCAGTCCTCAGTGCAGCGGGATCGGCCTAACAATCGAATCACAAGTTGGCTATTCAACGAATGTATCTTCCCTCAGCAGGACACACATCTGTTCCACACATTCCTGCAGGAATGTTAGGTGTCCACCCGCTTATGTACCTGACCACGCGCAAGATCTGAAATAGTTCCCTTTGACAACACTAAGACTGCATGGAATAGTTGACTTCCGTTCAGTCGCCCCTCCAACTCCGGTGTTTTCTGAGTGATGTTGAATTGATGAAAGGCACCTTTCTGGCAACTTGCTCTCTCAGTGAAGTTTCACCTCAGATTGGAGGAGCAGCTTGAGCGAAAAAGGCCGAAGCCCGTTCCATCAGTTTGAAACGACAGGTGGTCGGGTAGGTTCCGAGTTTGTCCGACAACACGGAATGACTGCTGCTAGGTTGCCGTATGTGACATGTGCCATTCAGTTGAGCCGTCGCACATCAGGTTCAAACATAGAAGAGCGAGACACCAAAACGCTTAGCTTAGCATTCTCCAAGAGCAGAGCGAGAACTTCAGTCATGCATAGACCAGCTTTTTGGAGCCTTCAACTTGGGAACTCCTTCGGTTGTGATGCTTGTGATGGCCTATGCCATGGGTCGTTAGAACTTGTACAATCTTGTACATCTTGTACCTGGTGAATTCTGTTGCTTTTTGGAATCGCATTGCCGACAACTCTTGTCGCATATCACACTCCATTTCCTCATCATGCTTCCCCCGAAAGGCCCCTGAAGTAAGCCGGTGCGTGCGCGGCTTAGGCCGCATCTGCCAGTCGGCAGATCATGTGTACGTGCAATCGATTTGGTGCCCTCGCTGGAGATCAAGGCATATGTCACCACATGCCTCCGAAATTTTCTCATCGTTCCGAGCAAAAAGTTCTCCAGCAAGATGCATCCTGCCCTCACAGGTTAGTTTGAAACGTAAATACATGTCCGGCCTGTTAGCACCTAATCCTCTGCCCTTTCCATCCTCCGGAGAGCAATTACTCTCACAGATTTGGCCGCCAATGAAGCTGCCATAGCTTCAGGAATCGGTGCCCATGCACACGTGGCCTAACCTCCAAGGCTTGTGGTCAAGGCCAAATTGTCTGAGTCTGCGAAGGCTTGGTCCATTTGGCGTCGAGTTGGTTACATTGAAGAAAACGGCAACAACATGATAGAACCTTCATGTGTATTCAACATGAGAACAAGCTCAGTCTGTGGTTGAATTTCCGTCTCAGCACCGATCCTTGCCCAAACTCAGGTGTCCGGGTTCAAGCGTCGTTCATTGGGAGTTGGCTAGCAGACTCGCCGCCTAAGGCCACGCAGGGGCAACAAAGGGACGCCACCGGGCAGCGCTCATAAGGCAATGAGTCTAGCCTCGAGCATGGGAATTTTCAAAGTTGGATGAGGTCGGAATCTCCAACAGATGACCCTGATCCTCATCCAACTTTGCGATTGACTTGATAATTGAATAAAGCAACAGTGCCTTTGTGAAGCTTGGCCTCCTTCTCGGACCCTAGGCCGGACCCCCAAAAGAAAAGCAACATAGCTATGCTCAGATCTTGTCATTTTAAGACTTGCACTTTGGGACCGGGCTTTCTGTAGGGTCTCCAGGTCGAGGCTCTCCCATGCTCAAATCACTTCAGCGACTGCTTGGACCCCAAGTCACGGTGACCAGCGGTTCGAGCCACGCCTACGGCCATGGCCAGCTTCCGTTCGGCGTCACAGCCGAAACTCGGCTCCACTTGAAACGAGTTCGCGCCACCGTGCCAGTCGTGTGACACAAAGGCTGCGTTCATCATCTGCCTCATCCAGGTTTGGGATCTGAAGGCACCAAAGTGGTGCAACACTGCCGCAAAGCGCAGCAAAGCAAGCAGCCGATCGTTCCACCCTTAAAGGCATTCAAGTTCAAGTGTTGCACGGTCATGGTTCTACTATATGAATGCTTGGAACCTTCGGCATGGAACCCTCAAATGGAAACATGAGTTCCGCCAATCTCTGTGCACTTGGCAAAGCAGTGGTGACATGTCAAAGCGCAGTGATCAAAAGAAAAGGCCTGCAACTTACAGTACAATACAGCAGCCCATCTGCACAAAATCCCTCTCAGAGAACCAACTGGGATACGTGACGAAGCAGCACCTTGCCAGTCACCAAAGCATCCAGAAAATCTGTGCCAATCGGGCAATTCTCGATTGATGTTAGTTTTGGGGTGTGAAAATCATCCCAGGCTCGTGCGAACACCTGAACCAACGAAGTGCACCTTGAAACCTCTCTCATCTGGAAAGCTGCCCCGAATCTCATCTCCAATATGGCGACTTTCGGCGGCATGTCCAGCGGACAGGTTCTGGTTGCAGCAGTCTCCCTTCTTAGCTGCCGGGAAGGCCACAGCACAGCAAACCGAAAACGAACCCCAACCTAAACTGCATCGATGGAGGGAAACCGCCGTAGCCACAGGTCACTGAGTTGATCACAGCAGGGGTGGGAGCAAAAGCATAATTGCAATCTTTCTTTTCTCAGGTAGTGGTCTGTCGTGGAAGTACTGTCACGGACTCACGCAACGCACGCAAGACTATTATTCAAACGCTCACGCTTGACAAATTGCAAGCAAAACCTGACAGTATCTGGTACATATGTGACATGTGGTGTTGCAAAGGCTGCACCCCCCAGTCGGTCAATGGATGTCAATGGTGAGGGCTTGAGCAAGGAGGGAGGGTCCAAAGGTCTCAAAAGTGGCAAGTACTGTTTTTACTGTGCTACCTGGGTCAAATGGCCGCACTAAAACCTGTGCAGGTGATTGCCAACACGGTTCATGTCATATTTATGGGCTAGGGCCAGGCCACTGCTGATGATCAACTATGAAAGTGGGCACCTGTGGCTGACCTTCTACACTGATCGGCGTCGCGCACGAAGCACGCGGGGCGGCCGGCTCAGCCCGAGCTGCTCGAGCTGCTCTCGTGCAAAGGCAGCCAACAAGACCCCATCCATCCAAACACATTGACAAAATGCTTCAGTTTCAGTCACTTGTGGAAAAGACGTGAATAGGCCACTCATGGCTTGGAAGACCCCCAGCAATCTCACTACAAGCCAGTTGAGAGCACTTCGGGCAAAACCTTGTTCTGATCGAGCTTTGGAGCTTTGCCACCCAAGCTGATGATTTCGGGAGATGATCTCATGACATCTTTACAGCAGGACTTTGCCTGGCTGTGTTAGTTTTGTTCGTGCTCAAGGCGTGTTCATCAGCTCAGCACTCGAGATCGAAGAGCTATCGTACCAGGCACTTGTCTGCTGGAAAGCTGCAAGTGCTACCGGGTGAGGGTACAAAAAAAACAAGACGCCTAAGATCACCTTCTAGTGGCCAGGCATTACAGTCCTCAGCTGCCAGAAAGGATGCCAAAGGTATGAGGTTAGGATATCCGATTTTTGACACCATTCTTGACACCAGGCTCATCTTTGGGTTCTCATCCCCTCTTTCCAAAAAATTTGCTCTCCAATATTTAACATGATATAACATGAACAAGAATCTCTTGGACTCTTCAGTACTGCAGCGTAGCATCAATTTGGAGCACAGCTAGGCCGGCACTTGTTGACACCAGGAAGGGCACATGGTTTCCACCAAGAATCCCTGAAGATGAGGAAAACATGGGATACACAGGTTGGAAAATATCTGCAGATCGTTTGTCTATCAAGCAATCCATCAACAACCATTATCAAGCAGATCATCGCAATCCTTCAACTAAAATCGACAGAAAGGCCTAAACATGTGCTTTGGCGCCTCTGGCGTTCAGCAAGCCAAACCTGGAAGGGCTTGGTGTGGGAGTGTTGCGGTACTGGGACGCTTTGATTTTCGTGGCAATGCCATGCAATGCCTGTGAGCTCCACTGTATCAAAGGCAGACACCTCAAATGCACAAATGAGTGTGGGGTGAGGGGGTCCAATTTCACCCCAGCTTTTGCGATATGTCCCCGCTGTGCAGAACTGCAGCTCTCCCAGCACAAATCTCTGAACCAAGGTCAAAGGGCATGGAAAACACCCGAAATACAATATATTTCAATATGATTCACGTGATCGAAAGCTTTGGCCCAGCCCGCAAGCACGGGCAAAACCGTTTTGGGTGTCCGGCTGGGCGACCTGTGCCGTGCTCCTCAGCGTCTGACTCTGTCTCCGTGGCCATAGTGCTAACCTCAGGGCCCCGTCTGACTGACGGAACGTCTTAGAGCTTTATAACGTTGGGGTGAAGGAATCCATACTCGGGGATTTTTAGGTTGATGTGAGGACAATGAATATGTGTGGGTCGGCTGTGGACCGCAGTGTGGTCAAGGTCTAGATTGAACTGATCGTGGAGGTGCAACTGGGCTTGACCCACTGCACCAAGCCTCAGGGTGCTGTCCTTATGTTATAGCTCAGCTAAGGTTGAAGCTCTCTCTCTCTCTCTCTTGCGAGCATTATTTCTCTGTGACAACACTTCAGAAAAGCTTTAGCCGCTTGGATGAACTGCTACACTCGAAACCTTTAGCTCATTTGCTCTGGTGTAGGTTGCCTGCAAATGCCCCACACAATAGTAGGAGCACCCAGGTGAAGCGACACTAAAGCATCTGCTCAAACCAGCCTAGCCACTCGACTGGGGTTCAATGGCTTAACATGGTGATACCAAATTGGTTTATGTAACTTATCTATACTGTACTTATCTCACACATCTCTCACAAAAATCGCCGTCTGTGACTGCCAAGATGCTGAATTGCTGGAAATACCTCTCCTCCATTGACCTGCGTATCGATCGAGGTGGGCAGGGGTCAAAGCTCTGCACATCTCCCATTCGCTTACGTTTGACGTCCCACCACCTTGAGTGGTTGGAGCTGCAACCCACTTGCAATCCCAAATCGAGCGTTGCGCCTGGTGTTCGGCAAAATTGGAGCCATCTCCGTTTTGAAATGAGTTGTGATGAATACAATACTTGTTCAATGTTTATCTGGTCCTCCTTGTTGCTGCCCAACCTCAGTGACAGGCACAAATGAGTGGCTTTCTGCACATGAAAAGGAGCATCAGCCACTCTCTCTCTCTCTCTGTCGGGGGACGCGTTGGTGAAACCAGGAAGTGCCTGTGGTAAATCTCGGCTCAGGAAGTTCAGTGCCGGGCTGAAGGAGACCGTATCTCTGTGCAGGTTGAGTGTGCAGCAGTGCTGCCATCATGTCTATAAAGGCTTCTGAGAAGCAGCCGGCCTCAGAGTAGTAACCAAGAACATGGCGCCCAACCCCAAGTGGAAACATGTTCACCACCCATGCACATCAACAGGATCACATCACAGAGTGAGTCCAGATCTCGGCCAGGATGTGTCAGACCCGTCGGGGGTTGGGGGCGAGGCTTTATGTCTTGGAGGAATCTCTCTGAGCTCAACTACCGCTCAAGTACACCGGACTCTGTCTGTGCGTCCCGTAATGGTAGGCCGAATTATCTTAGCTGCAGGCAATTTCACGCCGCTGCAGGAATGGCAAAATGCCGTGACCTCAGAAAATGACGCGGGGCATGCTGCATGATAGAAAACAAGAAGGCCTTCCAAAGATATAAAGATCAAAGCCTCACTCACTAAAGTCCTCCCTTGCACTCTGAGGGCCCTGCAGGAGACCCAGTCGAAAACCCGAGAGCGACCAGGCTTGGTGGATTGCCACGGGTAGTTTCCCAACGCCATGGCCTCGGCATGTTCTAAAGCCAGTTGTTCTCCAACCAAATACGATGTCTTGAAGCTGGGTTCAAAACATAGACGACGACCCCCAAGGAGAAGGTGTCAGCCAAAAAGCCATCGTATTCGCCTTGGGGCGAAACAGGCCGGAAGCCAGCGCCTAGTAGCAAGGGCATTACTGCTAGTAGCATGAAGCTACTAGTAACAAGGGCATCGCTACTAGTAACAATAACGTTCCTGACATGTTCTGACGTTCTGTCTGAGGCTCTCGCGTTTGAGATGAAGCTCCGGGGCTTGATAGGATGGCTTCCCTGGTACGCGAGCATTGATCACACAATCCTATGAAACAAACGAGGGCAAAGAGTTGTAGGACTAAGCATCCCTCACTCTCATCTCAAACACCCAGCTGATTGCAAGGCTTCCAAAGGTGTTTTTCTCTTTGGGTCATGCAAATCCTGCACCCTCACGTGCGTTCCGTACTGCCCGAAAACTTCCAAGCGCCTGGACCTTAAGTACTCCTCCCAAATGTGCCTGGACCTAAGGTGGTGGCTGCAGGGCACCAGCGCCCCAAATGTGCCATGCCAAAGTCGATGAGCTTCACCAACTGCGGAGACTCCCCGCAGCCTCAAGAGCGCTTGCACATCTGTGTGAGTGAAGTGTGTGTGTGTGTGTGTGCATGGATTTCAGATTCAAAGTGAGGTGTTTGTAGTTTGGGGCATCCGTGCTTACGAAGGTGATGAACGATGATTCATGGCGATTCATATTCAAAGAAGCACGTACGTGGGCGATTCATGGCGATTCGTCGCTTCCAGTCACCCCATGAGATCCTCCTTGCACCCAGCTTGCCCAGGCCTGTTAGCAAAATGTTCTCCAGTGAAAGGTCACGATGCGCTATCCCCAGCCTGAGAAGGCCAGCCAGGCATTCTCCAGAGTGAGAACGAGACTGAGGGTTGAAAGATCTAAGGGCCTCCAACCTACTAGCGATGGCCTCCAACAATTAAAGAATTCAATGACACCCTTGCGTCACCATGAAGGTGCACCAGCCATGACGCCAAGAGGCGTGTGAAGCCATTCCACCGCAGAGAAAGTCTGAGCCACCAGTGGGAGCATTTCCGCCTTGAAATTCTGCCATGAGATTGTGGGAATCTAAACGCAGGAGATTGCAAGGGGGGGTGATGGGAGGCTGTGCAGGCTCCAGGCCCTGATAAGTAAGCACTGATTGTTGTGGCCGGTGGCAAGAGCAAATAGCCAACTAGCTTCAGCTGACGTGCTCAGGGTCCAGTGACCAAATCAATCCAAATCAGTTCCAGCCTCTCGATCAGGTGTTGGAACCGGGTGATTCAAGCACCAGGAAAACAGATCACCTGCAACACATCACGCCGCTCTACGGCGGCATGCTCATTTTGATGAGGACTCGCATCTAATTAAGAACAATTGCTGAACATGTCTGGAGGACAGGCCAGCGTTTCAAGTTTCAAGAGGCGCAAAATCCAAAACATTGAGAGATGCCCGCCTCCACTAGCCAATTCACTTACGGCCTCAACAAGGGCAACTGGATGAGACACATGAACCATGTGGGTCAAACACATGAACCACTTCTGGGGCGTTTCGCGCTTTGTGGCACTCCCTTAGTCTCAGGCATAGGTGTAATGGTCGTCTCTGAAGACATCCATCAGCCGGCACGTGGGATCGAAACCCTGCCAGCCAGTGAGTGCTGATTCAAAAGAAACATGCACTGACACACTGATATAGTATATATATAGTTATATATACAATTATATATATATTTATATATATATGTGTGCTTGAAATACCCCGGGACTGAGCCATCAACCCTCACATTGCAGGTTCTGTTATATAATTATATTATACAGGTTTTCACATCTACCGCGGCTAGCTTATCAAGCAGGATGTCTTCCTGAATTTCCACTCATCCGATCTGCTGGGGGGTGCAGGGTGGTCTTGACTGCTTGGAATGGCTTGGACGATGGGTCTTTTCGCTCACACCAGGATGCCTTGTTGGTGAGCTCTTGAAGGATAGCAATGCTTCGCCAAGGGCACTCGCATTCGCTGGGATGCTTTTTGGCAAATTCCTTCGGGCCCTTTTCCACCCACCCTCAGCAAGGCTTTGAAACGCCACTGGCACCTCTACATGTGAATTGGAGCATAGCAATCACACATTATAGTGCATGTTGGTATATGTGGCGACGTTGGGCAATATTCAAACATAGAACTTCCATGAACTTACAAACATAGAAGCTATATGTGCACAAAACATCTAGGAACCTAAATCAATCATGCGAGATGCCTGTTAGCCTTGCTAGTACGTAGTTCCTTGCTTGGGGGCCTGCCTCTCCACTATCCCGGTGGTTGCATGACAAGGGGAAAACGCAGGTGTTCGCCCTCAGCATCGACAGTCCTTGCTTTGCACTCCGGGCTCAAGCAGTTGGCGAGCCAGGAAAAGGAACAGGAGAGCAGAAATAGAGTAGAAGCGAAACACAGAAATACCGAGGCTAATAGAGAAGAAAAGAAACAAAGGGGACAAAGAAGAAACAGGACACCTGTTTCTGCTTCTCTCCTGTGTTTCTCTGTGCGGAATCGCAGTTCAGAGTTGCGGAATCTGACTTTATCCCTTCCACATTTCTCTTCTTCACTGTTTCTATCCGTCTCTCTGGAAAAAGGAACTGACAATTAGAAAAAGGAGCGATGTTCCCTACCCCAAGTCCAAACCCTAAATTAAAAAGACAACTACAGTAACCACAAAGAAGGAGAAGAAAAACAAACACATAGAAAAGCGGAATAAGGATGAGAAACACAAAGGAGATGTGGAACAAAGGAAAACAAATAAAAGGAGAACACACAATAAGGCATCCTGTCTTTGTGTTTCCTCTATTTCTCTCCTGCTCTGTGTTTCTGTGTTTCTCTGTTCCTCTTCTCCTCTGTGTTCTCTTTCATTCCTTCTCTGTGTGTCTCCATTTCTCTCCTTCTCCGCTCCCTGTTTCTCTCTTGTTCCTCTTGCTCTGTGTTTCTCTCCTTTTGTTCCTCTTCTCCTCCTTTATTTATTATGTTCCTCCCTGTGTTCTTCTGTTCTGCTCCTCTCGTCTGCGTCCTCTATGGCTCCTTCGTGTTCTCTGTGTTCCTCTTCCTCCTGTCCTTCCTTCTCTTTGTTCCTTCTCAAGTCAAAAACTACAAACCTTCTCACATCCCTACCGAGCCGTCTGTGCTTCTTCCTTCTTGGAATTGGATTTGCAAGCGAGCCACTGTTCGGCATCTTTTTCACTGCCTGCAGGAGTACGGGTGACTCTACCCTTCAACTTACTTTGGCATGTCATCATCATCATCTTAACTGACTGATCAGCATAGTCGCTGTTTTTCTGAAGGCTTAGTTAACGCCTTTGGACTTTGGAGTAAACATACTTTGTCCTTCAGAATGTTCGCCCCTTTGCATGTTCGGATTCCGGATGTGTGTAGTGGACATCCGTCGTGGGCCAAGTTGCCACTGTGCAAGAGTATCTGCTGCCATTCATCATATCCTTGGCTAAAAGCATGCCAAATGTGACGTGAATCTGAGCACATGTACAGCTTGCTACAGCAAAACAAGCTCCGCTTGGACCCTGGTAGCCACATGTTCATCTGATTCACGAACTGCTGGCTCAGCGTCAACACGCCCATGGTTCCGTCCAGCATCTTCGATTTTCTTTACGTACTGGAAGCTGCCGGACCTCGTGGGATTTTCATCGATGACTGAAAAGAAACAACATATTTAAAAAAACACAAAACCACAGCTCTGTTTTTTTGTTCTTTCTTCTGTTTTTATTCTGTGCGCAAGGGCGTTGGTCAATATCTCACGCCCTCTTGTTTGACATAGGCGCCGGAATGGGTGTCGGGGCAACGTAGGGTGCAGCAGGTAGCATGGTTCTATTGGCTTCATTAATCACATCCTCCCAACGCCGATGTTTTTGATGTCACAAAACAACTGCTTTAATGATCTTTGATGTCAAGGGTGTATATTGGTAGAATGCTCTGTCTGATTTCTGGTTGACCATGATCATGAGAGCACGCAAGAACAACATATGTATATATATATATTATATATATGTGTGAGTTATTACTTAAGCATTTTATAGCTATATGAACCAGAGACTGAAGGCATGAATTCAAACAGCTCTCTGGCTCTAACTCTCTCTCTCCCTCTCACTAACTCTAAATCTAGATTCTTTCCCTCCCTACCTTCCAACGAGCATTTGGACTGGGTTCCAAGCTCCCACGGTTTCACATTGGCCGCAATGGCGCTGCAAGTCTTCTCGAGCTCTTCAGCCGTGATTTCCTGCGAGTTCCATAATGACTGCCTTCCATAGACCCCCGGCACACACAGGCCCAAGTCGGGGAATCTCTCGTTCTTTCTACATCCACCGGTGCTGATGGGCATAAGGGTGCCCACACTGAGTTCCTGGGGTGTTATATAGTCCGTGTTTTTTTCGTTTGGGAGGACACATGCGTATCCTGCATCATGAGGTGTGTCTGTAGGTGTGGTGGAAGAAAACAAGCAAACACACGGGCGGAATGGAAGGTTTTGCAATACTTATTTGATATGGAGGAGGCGTGCCATATGATCTGGGAGGTGGTACAAATGATGCAAAAATGACACATTAATGATGAAGTCAATCTACGGTATGGTACCTGTCGCCTTTAGGTCACCATGAACATTGCACCTGAGAAAGGAGAGGGCGAAAGCCAGCGAAAGACGTGCAAGACTGGGAGGAAAAAGTAGCGGAGCACTTATTGTTGAATGCCTGTAGCTTTCGTGGAGCTTGTATCAACGTGGAGTAGATCAAGATCGGAGCACAGTATGAAGTGTTGAATGTTTTAAGTTTTCTCGATTTTCCTGGCGCGGTGCTCTCTGGAGCGTCCCTGTTTGGTGGTCTACTTGAGAGTCCATGTCAAAATAAACGTCAGTGAAGACCACGAGAAGGATACCCGAAAGGTGGTGATGGTTGTTTTGAAACGTGTTTCGGGCATCGTGCATCAATGCGAAGCCCTATAAAGAGCAGGGCTGGGAGGAAAAAAGGAGAGCACTCATTCTTGAATGGTTGTAGTTTTCGTGGAGCTGGTATCACTGCGACGTAGATGAAGATCGGAGCACGGCATGAAGTGTTGAATGTTTTCAGTATTCTTGATTTGCTTGGTGCGGCGCCTTCTGGAGCGTCCCTTGTTGGTGTTCTTTTTGAGAATCCGTGCAAAAATAAACGTGAGTGAACACCAGGAGAATGATGCCTGAAATGGTTTTTGTGGTTGTTTTGAAGTGTGTTTCGGGTATCGTGCGTCAATGCGAAGCCCTATAGAGAGCAGGGCTGGGAGGAAAAAATAGCAGAGCACCTATGGTTGAAAGCTTGTAGTTCCGTGGAGCTGGTATCACTGCGACTGAGATCAAGATTGGAGCACAGCATGAAGTGTTGAACGCTTACTTCTCCTCTTGTCGGCGATCTTATCCCCAAGTTGCTTGGTCCTTCTTGGTATGATCAGAGCTACACTGTCCCTATGCCCCGCTCAGGACTAGAAAAATTGTCTCCAGACCCCTTCATGATGCTAATGATGCACCACTCGGCGTCCATTGCATCACTCGCATCACCAGACCCCATTTTCACTGCTTTTCTGACCCTCGCTTTGGAGCGCTCTCCACCAAGCTCCGGGTTGACCCTCTCAAATCATCCCTTAACTCACTTCGTTCGCTTTAAGAGCTCAAGCCTAGCCTATCGGCTGGCTTTCGTAATATATATATATATATATAGTGTATTTTAATCACTCTTTTTGGATCCTCCTTGAAATTGTACATTTTTCAGGCGGTGTCCAATTTGTATCCAACAATGCCTGCAAGTTTATTGTAGTCAATCGCGTGTGCATTTTTCAAAGAGGTCCAACTCACATCAAACAGTGCATTATTCCGATTTGAACATAATTGCCATTCATCCGCTGCATGGTGCTTGTTTGATATAAGACCTAGACGTGAACGGTAATTACTGAGATTCGCGGGCATTGTTGGATATTATATATATATTATATTATATGTATATATGTGTGTAAGTTGGACCCCTGAAAAAATGTACAATTTCAAGGGTGTCAAAAAATAGCGATCCATAGCGATCCCCTGGAAAATGTACAAGTTCAAAGCAGTTGAAAAACCGAGCGACTACAATTAAAAACTATATACAATAAACGTCTAGTCCTTCTGATTCGGATACGCATCATCTGGGGTGTTGGCTTGGACATGACATGAACTACACGAACTGCCTTTCTTTGCTCTCTCCCTCTCTCTCTCGAAGCAAACGGTGCAGGCGGTTGTCGCCGCGAAGCGGCCAGAATTTTTTTTTACTCAAAGCGACCCGAATCAAACTGACCCGCCAGCTCAAACTCGCGAAGTAGAAATAAGTAGAATGTGGTTTGACTGGCAATCAAAGAACATGACATGAAGCACATGGCAATGGCGCTTCACCAGCCCAGTGCCACGACCAAAAGTCCTGCATCAAACCGAGCCTTGGGCCTCAGCCGCAACTCTTTGACCCTCAGAGTGTGGTGAACCCGCACAGTTCCTCAAAAGTATTGCAACCTGCGACAGGTCGTAGTGTTGCATCCACTTTATGCAGGCTCTATTGCTTGCCCAGTGGCAGGGTCACAGGCACCACTACATCAACGTACACGCACATCACTCACATAATCTCACATAGTCGTATATGTGGTTCTAACATCTTTTAAAGCTGTTCCGTCGCGAGGCCCCTCAGGCCCAGACCTTACCACGCACGACTCCTGGAAGTCTGAATCCAGTCTTGGACCCAGACTAAAGTCTTGGTGAATTGCAGTGGGTAATCAATTTCTACTGACTCTAATGTCAGGGAAGAAACAAAGCCCCCTTAAAAAGCAAAGAACACCACTCATTGGCTCCTCGTAGCAGTTCTTTCTTATGACCCCAACTCGTTGACTATTGCGTCAACGCAGGGTCAGTTTTGCCCTCTTGCTGAGCCAATGGCCAAGCATTCAGCCGAAGTGACGCCAACATAACAACGAACTCTGTAGCAACATGTTTGGCTGCATGCTATTCTGGTCTTATTGACCGGTTGAAGGCGGAAGGGCGTGGTTTGGAGTGTGAGGCAATCAGCACCGGTGGGTCGAGGGTAGAGCAATCGAACAAGGATCAGGTACAGAATGAGGATGGATGCGGACAAACGAGGATGAGATGAGAATCGGGATAAGGGTGGCTGCACGCCAAACTCATGAGGCCAAGTCTGGTGCAAGGAACCTCTCTCCCTCCCTCCCTCTCTCCCTCCCTCTCCCTCCCTCCATCACCTCGACCCATGTCTAGAGACCTGTAGCGAAACCACAGCATGTCCAATACAAGTGCAAATATAGAAACGGGGCCCACCAGCACTTCTATTCTTCACATCGCAACGTGAATGCTTTCAAGTTGCGATGTGACATGGCAATGGGAAACCCATCTCGAACGGAAAGAATCCCCGAACTCCAAGCTTGAGGCTGTACTCTGCTTGAGTCATGGCCAATGGAGTTTGAGACCAACATTTAGAGAATACCTGCATGCACGGTTGATCGCGACCCACAGGTTTGTTAGCATCTTTAAACATAGCAGCATAACATACTGTAAAGTATGATATAATGTGTATATCATATATATATATTATATATAGGCGAGCATTTGTTTGGCTAGCACACTAGTGGTTTGCTCTTGAAATGGGCCTTGGGGCCCAGATTGACCACCAAACGAAATGAAAGATGGCTAAAGGAACTTCAAGGATGCTCTGCCTCTGACGGTCTACACAAACAGTGTCAAACAACTTGTGGACGTGTGATCCTTTGTCTGGTGTGACAACGTTTTCGGGGCCATCTGTCGAGTGGCCAGCCATGGCCAGCCCTGCGCCCAGCGCGGCAATGCTTTCTTTTCATGGCCGTCCCTCCCTCCGTCGTAGCTCGGTTGAAGCCTGCCATGCTGGCCGAAACACGAGGAGGTGAACAAAAACAAAAAACGGCGTGGAGTTATGTTTCTCATAGAACCTAGATGTGCAAGTATATATGTTGCTTCGTGAAGCTCAACTGATCTGTCAAGCGCATCCAAATCCTTCTCACCTCTCCAGCCGGCGGAGGCTCGTTCGCATCGCCTGGGTTCAAGCTGGAGGAACAGGCATAGCCCGATCAAGGGTCCTCAATGTCGAAATCATTCCGGGCGTTGCTGCAACTCGAACGCTTTGTGTCGTGAATGCTGCCTACCCAAGCACCCATAAGGGTTGAAGCAGGTTAGTTGGAGCTTGATCCCCCCTTATCTCAACTCAAGCCTTCGGTCTTGCAACATGCCCGTACACTCATGGCAGGTCATAGCACGCCTTCGGCTTGTCTCCGACGCTCAGCCAACACGGCCTGCTGCCGCCGGTTGAAGTCCTTTCAAGCATGGTTCATGGCCCAGGATCATGTCGTGTGAAAGTTTATTGGTCAAAGCAGTAGCAGCAGCAGCAGATTTAACTTGCAAACATCAATTTAAAACTGCAGTTTCCTCCTTCCGGTGGGGAACTTGACCCAATGCATGCCATAATTCTTCAAGCCGGCCCAGCCAGTGCATGCCGGCACTCCTCAATGGCAGGGTAGAAGGTATACACGCCGCCGGCCACGCCCACACCCGCGGCGACCAGAAGCTCCTTGTTTACAGCCAGTTCTGTAAAATGTTGGACACGTCCCTGTGATGCATGCTGATCAGACCCTAGGAACTACACAATACTTGCCTGTGACAATAAGAATGCTTGCAAATGGCATGGAAGAATGGCTGGGGACCGGACAGGCATTGAGATTCCGTTCAGGATGGCACGCAACATCGATATCAGCCACCAACTTTGCACGCAAACGTGCCTATTCAGAGCGCTTTCGGTGCCACAAGAACTGTGGCCATAGCTGCCCATGTGGGACTCAGAATGCGACAACTGCTGCGCTTCTGTCTTTTGGTTCTTGTCCACGGTGAGTCTTATATAGTGCTCTGCGACATCTGTGCCCAAATGCATAATGCAGTAATTCTGTCTCACCTGTAATTGAGCCAAAGGTGGCTTGATCAAGCAGAAGTGGCGCGGCAATGTGAACCGCTGGGCGCTGGGTTCCTTTTTTTGAGGCTTGGTGACTTGTAGGGCTGGTGCTTAATAAGGCTCTTCTTTCTTTTAAATGCTCACTTGCGATCCTCTTCAACCTCAGAAGCTGGATGGTGTTCTTTCCGCTCATCTCTGCACCAGACTTCTCTGACATCTCTGCCTTACAAATTTTAGGGCAATGATTGCCATGGGGCATGTTTGATTTTCAAATGTCCAACCCATCTAGTAGAAGTACATGTCATGCACACCAATGTGCACACATGCCACAAAACCGTTGAACAAAAAACACACGTGTGAATCCCTGTGCATCCTCTTCCAGTTGAAGTCCTCCGCGGCTGGCTCTCGGTCTTTTTGGGGCGCGACCACCTTCAGGATAGGTCATCTTTGTTTGTCTTTTTGGGGGGTTTTGGGCGTTCTTTGCTGCCAAGCAGGTGGTGCTCTTGAGCCATAGGCGTGACACCAGGATTCGACACAGTCCGAGTGCAATGCAATCACCTCAGCCATCATCAGTTTCTTGCCTTGCAGGGGTCCTGTGTCCCAACTAGTCCTTTCCTGTCTATACACTCTGCGTGTTCGTGGGACGAATCGGCGTTGGCTTGTGGGCAGGTTCAAGGTCTAAGGTCAGGCTTTGAGGTGATGCAACCAAGCTTGGATGGATCTCTGCTGCCATGGCCGGTCCACGTCTAGCCTATGTATTGCTGCATTGCTGTATCTATCCTCTGCCTGGAGCACTACTTGCTTTAGGCTCCGGGGGTTCAAAGGTGCAATCATTTTGGCCCACCTCCGGCATGGAATCCCCACACTTTGGCGGTACTTGTCCTCCTCAACCCTATTAATAGCTAATAAGCCGCCTTCTTGATCTCTTCTCGGTTTATGGTTCACGTATATAGAGTTAAATGAAGTGCGTTCTCGGGAACCTTAGTTTTGGGGGTTGGGGCGCAACATCAGTGTCAACCTGTTTCTGGTACTACGGTACCACTTGATCAGGATCCTTGCACTATGTAACAACAGTCCACTCAACAATACATATTTTTACAACTTGACCATGTCAAATTCACGTGAGAGGGCTTCTATTAGTGGGATCTCTTAGAGCGTTGCATCTCACTGGCCCGGCGCATCATATGGGCGACGTCCACACTGGCACGCCTCTGGTCCATCCTTTCACAGGGCGCCTCCTCGGGGTGAGAGGTGTCAAGTGGTGAACTTTCGAGACTCCGTCCTTCAAGTCTCATGAGGATCTCATGAGGATCCAGGCGACTGAGCTATGCTGAACTGTAGGAGAAACTGGTCCAGCTCACAAACGAGAATCAAAAACCCTCCTGACCCCGCAAGGTGGCCCTTTGGATTCTATAACTTGATCCATGCCGACATCGATGGACATCTCACCATGTCCGCGCTGCAATGGAGCCGAGCGTGCTATGAGATGGGATCTGGGATGGCATTTCAGGGCGGTCAAGTGATTGTTTTTACACCGACATCGAAAGTAGTGGACGTGGCAACACTGAAAGGCTTCTTTGCGTTCCCCATCTTTCCCCCAATGTCTGCGAAAGCTATCAACAACCAATGAATCTGTACGTCCGTGCGAGGTCATTTGCAATTGCACGGCACCTGTTCTCTTCTCTGAAGCGCGAACATATGGGAGCACGAAGATTACATTACGGAAAATGCTAGAAACGTCGGGCATTGAAGCTCATTAGGAAGGTGCATCTTCCTTGTCGGTGCAGTGCATGCCGGCGTTTGGCAAGACTAGTACATATGTTCTTGGTCCTGACATCTCCCTTCTGTTGCCTTTCTTATGTGCATCTTGCACCCCATGGTCTGTGATGCCAGCTAATGACAAACATACTTATCATATATATATATACAATAACAATAGTGACAACAGTACAATAATGTAAACATTGTTGCATGGTCAATGAAGGAAGCATAAGCAAATGCTTGCCAAGCACACAGCTTTCGCAAATTATGAGTGCAATCCCTCCAGGAATACCCCAGGTCGGGCATTCATGCCGCCATAAGAAACTGCCAGGATTGATCATGTGGACGTGAAATGGCGGCTCGAATCACCCAAGAACATTGGCACGGCTGCAATCCAGCGAATGCCACTGAGAAAATCAGCAATCTGGCCTGTGGAAACACGAACTTCAAACGACACAGTTGGGTTTGCTTTGATAAATCTCAGCATGTAAATCAAACCGCTCACATGGTCAAGTCTAAATTGAGATGATCTCTGAACTGGTGTGACAACTGTGTGACTATTGCTAACACAACAATCGGCTGTCCGAGGCTTCCTGATCCACTGCTGCAAATCGCTTGCAGGACACCGAAGCTGCTCAAAACTTGTGCCCGCGTGTGGCACTGCCCGGTGCTGCCATGGTCAGTGTGCTGCCATGCTACCAACTTGGCACTTTCCAGCACATTATTTTCTGCACAAAGGTGCTGACTTTCATGCTGGATCACATATATGTGTATATGTTCATGGGAGGAAGTCACAGTGACTATGACTATATATATTATATAAGTACCAAAGCAATTTGAGGAAGTACAAGGGGGGGCCATTGTGCCTTGCCCCCTTGCTCCCTGAAACAGGTTGGCAGCACATAGGTGTGAAAGGATCTGGTCTCAAAGTGGCCCTTAAAGCGGTTGAAGAGCGGAATGTAGTGGAGCAACAATCCCGCAACCCAATCTTTCCCACACAATCTTTTCTGAACTCTGAGACCAAACAGGAGGAAATCAATGAGTTCCCGCATCTCGCATTGGTTTGCACAGGCCACAACTCTGTCCAAGTTGGGCCAGCGTCACCTGCACACTTTGCAAAATCTTTGTCAAACAGCTGAAACACGAAGAATACCACATGACGAGTACACTGGGGCTGCAAAATCGATGCAATCGAAAAGAGAGCTCAGGCAGTTGCAGTTTGGGTGACCAAATCGGTTTTCGTGTTTCCTCTTTCCACCCCCAGCACTCCAGGACTAGCCGCGTCGGCCGTCAACCGATCGTCCTTTCTCACGCTCCTCGACAAAGGATGGAGGCGGGCACGCTCCCATCGGAGGCTGGCACCCACGTGAGGTCTGCAGTCCTCAAAGCACAGCGACTTGGGTTGCCGGCGTTTGTGTCACACCTATCATGATGATTGTGAAGCCAGCTGTTTCATCCGGTGATTGACACACACACACAGTAAAAACATGTAAAAACCAAAGCTGGACATGCAAAACACGCAAAACAAAACAAAACCACGGAATGCTCATGCTGTCAAACTGTTTGTTGACGATTGCTTGCGCTCCTAGAGCGCTGCGCTGTTGCACTTCACCAGGCTGGTGGCCTTCAGTGCGCGCACCTCAGCAATGCAGGCTCTGCCCCAACCTAGGAACACTCAGAAGCTGGTGAGACACCCAAATGAAATGGATGGTTGCTGATACAGATACGCATCAATCTACTGCACAATCTACATCAATCTACCTACGCTCGTGCCAACTAGGGTTCCAAGTGGACTCCGAAGCTGCGCCAACAAATCGACGTCCGCTTGGCCGCCCCAGCGTATTTCTTGCGAGCCTGCGCTCAACTGGATATCTTCAGGGGGGTTGGAGTTGATGGGAGCTGGGCAACGGATATTCCTGAACTAATTCCTGTACCACCAACAACCCACTGACACAGCGAAAGAACATCGATTGATCTAGAATCGGACAGTTGCCAACTGCGAACGGCCTGGAACCACCGGCGTCTGGTTGTCACCTTCCAGCAAAAGTGCCAGGCGCTTGCAGCCCAAAACTTCCATTGGCAAATTCACATCAGCATCATAAGCCAGCTTTACCAAATCCAACCATGTGGATCTCTGTTTAGGCTGCTCCTTGCTCGCGAGTTCACACCAGAATCCTTTTAGACGTTTTGGGTGCGCCTTTCACAAAAGCCGCAGTTCCAATTAGCCGAGGAACAACGAGACAAGGCTCACCAGGCTCGACTAAACACGTTTGCATGCCTTTCGCACACTCATAGTGAGGTACGACTGCTGCAGGGGCCTTGGACGGCTTTCCGTGGTAACACTACAGCATCTGTGCGTGGTGTGCTTTCACCTTTCAGGCCTTGCACTTTGCAATCCGAATCTGCTGCTAGCGAGTGGTCATCAACACAGCTCCAGTCTTCTGATCTTCCAAGCGTCACCGGTGCACAAGTATCAACGCAGGTCACCCTTACTTGATACTCATCGCCATTTCTCTGGAGCAAGCCCCTTGCACAATGCTCAGCTTTGAACCAAGCTTGTTTGCAGCCTATCCACTGAGACCCTTTGAGTGTTCACCACCCAACAACAACAACCAACAAAACAATCCTTTCCATCTTTCCAAAGTAGTCTGAGTGGTCTAAGGCCTCGCGCAGGGCTTGCATTTTGCCTGCCCTTGCCAGCAGCGAGACCTCAGAACGGACGCTGCAGGTGCATTAGACTTAGAATTTGTGGAGTCCAGGCGAACTGCTACAGGAACTGAAAAACATATCAACAAAGTACTTTAACTATCTTAATGTCTTAAGATGTTTGAAACATTCTAAAATTCTTGTACTGCCTGGTGCAACTTCATGTCTGGGTCTCATATTATTCTCAGCACCGTCTGATCCAACGACCGGCCTTGCTACAGCGTTGGCGCCGAAGGCGCTTGCGACCTCGGCAGCGGAGCGCTCCGACTTTGGAGACTGGAGGTCACGAAGAACAAGCACTAGTAGCGAACATTGTTTCTAATAGCTTCTTGTTCCTAGTAGTAAGGCACTTGCTACTAGAAGCAATGCACTTGTTACTAGTAGCTTATTGTTTCTAATACTCAACAACGGTGTTGATGTTGGCCAGATTGCGAAGGGGGCAGAGCTCCGTGCGTGGACAGTACCTATGCTGCGGACACTGCGAAAAGGGTCTGGCGTGACCGCCTCATCAGCAAGCCTTAAAACATATATATATATACATTTATTTATGCAAAACATATTATTGTAATCATAAGTGTATATACACATATATATATATATTGTGTAAGAGACCTTCTGTTTTTTGATATAGCGCTCTGATAGACTCCAAGACTCCAAAAGCTTGGAGCCATGGAGCAGCCAGCCATGGAGCAACCGCCCTGAGCCAATCGCAACTGAGATTGATGCCCACAACAGCCATCTTCTCCACCATTTTTCCTGGCTCCTGATTTTCCGGTGCACTGAAAGTCGAGCCTGCACTGTACCGAATCCGTCTCCCTATTGGTTCACTGCTGTTTGCATGCCTGTAATGGAGACAAAAGCCAGTGAGCAATGATAAACAAATAACAAATGTTCTTCTGACATTCTTCAATAACATAAACATCCACATGCACTCAGTCTCATCTTGCAAGAGAAAGAAGAAAACATCCCCGCACAATCTTGTCGGAATACTCATAGGCTATCAACATTCCCAGAGCAACTCTGAGGAGAGCACAGCGTCTGTCTTTTCAGCACTCCCTGCCAGCCTGGCACACCAAAAAGCAACAGCCAGCCCTGCTCGGAACTAATAGAAATCCTTGAAACCAGCCACCACAAAGTCTTTCACTTCAACTATGTGTCGACTTCTCTCTGTCATCCTTTTTGTGGGATTCCAACATGCCGTACGTGCGAGACTCAAGACTGGCCAGTCTGACTTGTCGGTCTCGGCTGTGGTCGGTGGCTCCACTGGCCCTGCTTCTGGGCCTTGGAAGATCATGAAGCGTCTCACTCCGATGAACCTGTGGAGAGCAAGCAGTGAGGGGTGAGGAAAAAACCTGCTGGTGAGCACGTATCAATCTCATCGTGCAAGGCCCTCGGCATGTGAGTCTAGGCTCTGAGGGCCCTGCCCGTGGCTTCCTGTCAAACACCCCCGCTCGCCACATGATCAAACTGACATTGATCATTGCGTGTTATCATTTTGTCATATTTTGTCCATCAGTGCGAGTTGTCCCACGGTCTCACTTCTCATGTCACCCGCGCGTATGCAACAGCCGATTCACAAAAGGATGCAATAGGATAACAACTGTTAGTAACAAAAGCTGCACTGTAGTGTATTCTTTTGGGCCTCAGCTGTGTCTGCCACCACTTCAACTGTTCCATCAACCTGGGCGGTGCTTCGACTGCTCGGCAAGTCTGCTTTCATCTGAAAGGAGAGAAAGGCCCCTCACTCTAACCTCTTGAGGCCTCAGTACATAGAACTGCGCAAAACAACCCTTTTGTCTGCCTCTGCACTGTCAATCGTTCAAACTGATGCCAATTCTATTCTCGTCAAACGGGTTGTCATCCCAAAGATTTTCGTCATCCTCATCAGCCATGCCCTCAGACTGCCATGGAGACCATCCTTTGTCTGCAGCCCGCATCTCTTCTTCTTCATCTTCCCATAGATCGACTCCCATCGGGCCCATGTCAGCCTCTTCAAAAAGCTCTCGAAGCTCTTGTTCTGAAAGCTCTCGCTGATCCTCAGCTTGCTCTTCAGCCGCTTCACGGTCAATCTCTTGTTGAGGCTTCCACAAAGGCTTTCGGGCAGCAGCCTTCGGAGAGCGCCAGTCCACTGCGGTGGGGTCAAAACGCTCCAAACAGCGAGTCTTCTCAGTGTCGGCAGAGGTGGTGAGGCGAAGGCTGCGAATGGCTGCAGCAGCGATCTGTTTCCCCATGGCTGCCTCCTTGTTTCCACATAAGAGAGTCAAAATGCTGCCTCCCTCACCGGCACGTGCTGTGCGGCCCACTCGCCGAATGTACTCCCTCGCATCGCGCGGCCAATCCATCAGCACCACCCACTTCACAGTATGGCTGTTGAAGTCCATGCCGCGAGAAAGTCGGTCTGTGCAAATCATGATGCGCCGCTTGAAGAAATCTACGGAAGGGACCTTCTCTGTACTGAACAAGGCCATGTTCGCCTCGTACTCCTTCTTGTCCCGAAGGCCATGCAACACGAGCAATTTCCATAGCTTGCTGCCACTCCGCGGGTCATCCGGATTGACCTCCTCTAGTGCTTGGTGCACACGGCTGCAGTTCTCAATGGTGTTGCAAAAAACAATCACTCGATTGTCCTCTTCGTCTCTCATGACACCTCGTTTCAAATGCCAGACCAAGGCTTGAATCTTGTGCTTCATCACCAGGCTCAAACGCTTCTCGGGCTCCACCTCATAGAGGTTCAAGGGGGTGCAATCAACGAGAACATGCTCACAATTCACAGGGACCCGGTGCAAACCAGGACCTTTGGTCCAAAGGATCCTCCGAGTTCGGTGCGCAAGGTCTTGTGCTTCAACCTGCAATTGCGCTTCTAAGGCTTGGATCTCCATCTGTGCCACCTCCGAGACCGTGGCAGTTACAAAGACCCACTGTAGCTGGGCTCGGAGTTGAGCTTTCAGCTCCAGGATCTTCAAGTTCCCTTCCTCCACCAAAGCATCGACCTCATCGATCACAACTGCTTTGCAGCTTTGCCAGGTGTCTTTTGGTACTACGTAGTCCTCCTCCATGAAGAACTTCAAACGACCCGGCGTTGCCACCAGCACTTCAGTACCATTCTGCAGCTGCCTCCGTTGTCTCCGAGCATTCTCGCCTCCTCCCCCGACCACGCTGGTCACCTGGAAGCCTCGTTCGCTTCGTGAGGAGGCCACCTGTGCGACCTCGGCGATCTGGTGCACCAGGTCCGAGGTGGGCGCCACGATGATGACCTTGAGACGTCGATCTGCGGGATCGGCCGAGAGGACATAGCGCTGGAGCAGTGGAAGCAAATAGGCTAAGGTCTTACCTGAACCTGACTGATCAGCCACTACACAGCATTCACCCTTGGCGATCTCCTGAAAGCTCAAGAATTGGATCCTGGAAGGCCGCGGCAACTGCATGCTCTTGGCGAGTTCAGCAACCTCTTCGGTAATTTCGGCAACCTCATTCCATTGCTTCTGGGAGAAGAAGTGCTCTGGTGCTTGGCCCTTCTTTTGCTCCTGTGCATCCCAATCATAGGCCTTCCGGAAGTGTGGAAACAGCGTCGGCCTCTCCTCCGCAGGCAGGCTTTTCCAAAGCTTTCGCTCGATGCGCCCGAGTTCAGATGGATGGCTCACCTGGTATCGACTTCTTGCAGCTGAAATATTGGACTGCTCCAGTACCTCCACCTTTCCTTGGTCCAATGCATCTGCAAAGTCTTGGATGAGCTTCCGGTCTAAGGTTTTGAGCTCACTCTCCATGCCAACCAAAGGAACTTGACCACGTGACATCATCTTCTTGTACCAGGGCGCGTTCCACGGCTCCTTTAAGCCATCTTCCCGCCAGCCCCAACCATCTGGCACCTCCACCGAGTCTCTCTGCCGCTCCTGCTCCTCAGGACGGTCTGGTCGATATGACTCTCGTCTTCGTCCTCGAAACCGCTGCTCGTCGGGTCGATATGATCCTCTAAACCGCTCCTGCTCGTCAGGACGGTCAGATCGATATGGTGACTCTCGTCTT
>CAXAMN010023695.1:249193-325871 GCA_963970005.1 Durusdinium trenchii
CTATTCATTTGTTTCCCGGGTCTGTCACTGGTGCTGCCGCCCTTTTCCGCTGGCCATGTAGCATTTCTATTCATTTGTCTCCCATGTGATTTCTTTCTTTTTGTCTTTCAGGTTTGGTGCCTGCACTGCTGTTTTCTGCCCTGTCCGCTGGAACAGGTTCGCCTGTGAAAGGTTCTTGCTCCTTTGCAAGGGGTGCGTGACTGTCTCCGGGATTGCATTCCTGCCACACTGTGTAACTCTCTCAGCTTTGTTTTCCTTTTCGGGCAACCGTTGGATGAATGCCGGATTGGATTTTGGCGGCGTGGCAGCGATCTCTCTGTTCAGTTGGGGCGGAGGGCATACGTCAGGCACCAGAAATCAATTTCATGTCACACCCTTCGCTCCTCATGCTTTTGTTTCTTGTCCTCACGTGGTCAGCACCCCGCTGACTGAGCAGCATGACCAGCATCATGTTCGCGCTTGAAGAATAATTCCCCAAAAGGTTTACTGTTAGGGCTTCTCACTTCTTTCTTAAGATGTGTCCGCCCGCTCTGTACTGCTGTGTCCGTCTCTGCCTTGCAATCCTTTACATTTGTCTCCCAGCTCTGGACGTCGCAAGCTCTAGTTTCGATTTTGAAAAACACAAACTGTTTGGGATCTACGGTGGTGTAATTTAGTTTAGTTGTTAGTGGGGGGCAGAGCAAGACGAGGCAAGCATTTTCGTGGACGGAAGATGGGTGTGGACGGGGCTGTGGGTGGAGATGGGAGAGCGGACGGGCGTGGACGGGGCTGTGGAAGGAAGATGGATTCTAAGTACAACGAAGCATGGGGGGGCTAATGCTTCTCCATGCCTCGCGGAAGAACGTTATTGCGCGAGTGGAACTGTCTGGCGCGGCCTATATGACGGTCTTGGGTGTCCAGAATGTGTGCAATGTATGCCGAAGACAGCCCAAGTCATTGTAGAAACGGCAGGATGGTTGCATGCCAGAGCCGCAATGCTTCAAATTTCATGGTTGGAACGAAGCATAGAGGGAGCTGATGCTGCTCCACGCTTCCTGGAAGGGGTGGTAGAAGCCATGTTGCAATCGTTTTATGACCGTTTTGGAGGGCTGTCCAAACTGACCAAGGGGTGGACAGTGCACGGGGGTGTATATGGCAAACGGGGGTGGACGGATGCGCACCAGAACCGCGATGCTTGAAATATCATGGTTGCCACGAAGCCTGGAGGGGGCTGATGCTTCGTTTTGGCCTGCTAATGTGTGTTTGTTTATTTTTCCTGGGTTGCGCGCTTCTTTTTGCTTTTGGGTCCGCGGGCTCAAGTTGTTTTCTGACCCACGACCCTTCTTTTCTGACCCACAACCCTTCTTCCGCTTGACATCATGGAAACCCACCTTCTGCAAAGCTTCCACTGCAGCTTTGGCGCAGGTCTCCAGGAAGTCATCAAACTCCTCACGAAAAACACGACATTGAAGCGGCCAAGGTAAAGAACAATGTTAACAATCCTCGTCTCTCAAACAGCACGGAAAATCCTTCGGAAACTCGTGAAACACTAGCGCCCTGGTTGAAACATTAAGGGTTCAGCAACAACATGGCAGTCTGTCCAGCTGGGGGGTGGAGGGGGTCCATGCGTGATGCATAGATGTCATACGGTATATAATGGTGAAGCACAGGAAGAACCAAGACTTATGTTGCTTTCAGCTTCAGGGTTGAGGTCATATTTGAATCTTTTAAGTGGCCCGGCTTATCCAACAGCGCAACGAGACTTCCTTGAGGCCGTGCTGAGCGTTCATGATCCTTCCAACATGACCACTTCCTGATCCTTCTGCAAAACAATCCCATAACAATCCACTGACGCACCGTTTCCTGTGGTTCCTGGCTTAGTTATATAAGTGTTTGCAGTACTCGGCTGGGTCACCCGGGCCCAGTCACTCAACAAGCCAGAGGCCGCGGCACCGCTAGAAGGATCACTGGTATTTCCTGCTGCCGGCCTAGGAGTGGCGGCACGCCCGGAACACGACCGGCAACTCGATAAGGACAACTGCGGTCTCTACTAAGCAATGGAACAACAGTCAAACCCAACGAGGCCTTGACTCTAGCTGGTCCACCAGGATCACACATTCTGGCAGATCACTTTCCATTCACTTCCCATGTCCAGCGATGCGTTCGCACCAACACACAGGGGGTCCCCGAAGAGAAGAAGACGTCGCGCGGCGCTAACACACCGGGTGATGCCCGGTGCTTGGTTCGTCTGTGGCAAACAGAAGACAAGCAACTCATGGTGAAAACCAGACAAGCGGATGGAGACGCTGATATGTTTTGAAGACAAGTACTCCTCATCAGTTCCGTCAAGCCAACACGCCATCTACCTGTGACGGAAACTCTGCTGTAGAGATCCTGTCTCCATGGCAGTCACGATCCTATTCACCTCTGAAGGGACTTAAGAGATCTTAAGAGCAATTTTTTGTAACTTTTGACCACTGCTACAATACAGATATAGATCAATACACCCGGGAAGATTAACATGGAACCCGAAGATGGACCTTTGAACAAGTTGAAAGACTATATTCCTCTTCAACCCCATGGTTTTCAGGTTCCCGGTGAATTATTAGATGAATTTAGTTGTATTGTGTTGTATTCTGGGACCTTGGCACAAATAGTGAGAAAACAAACGCACGGACACCTATTAGAAGCCAACACCCACAAGCTTCCCTTCCCACCGTCGCCGGCATCTAAGTCCAGCGGCGCGATGCGCTTCGCTGCGACCAGAGCGCTGGTCGGCAGCAGGGTGTCGTCCTTGGCCCGATGATCATACGCAGCTATGAACGGGTGACATCCAGGGAGTGCACCAAAAAGAAAGAAGCCCCCACCCTAGAAGCAAAAGGTGGCCTCCAACCTGCTAGTGATGGCCTCCAACCTACTGGCGATGGCCTCCAACCCAAAAGCGATGGCCTCCAACCTACTAGCGATGGCCTCCGACCTACTTGCGATAGCCTCCGACCTACTAGCGATGGCCTCCAACCTACTAGCGATGGCCTCCAACCTACTAGCGATGGCCTCCAACCTACTAGCGATGGCCTCCAACCTACTGGCGATGGCCTCCAACCTACTAGCGATGGCCTCCAACCTACTAGCGAGGGCCTCCAACCTACTAGCGATGCCCTCAACCTACTAGCGAGGGCCTCCAACCTACGCTACTACTAGTGATGGCCTCCAATCTACTAGCGATGGCCTCCAAGTTACTAGCAAGGGCCTCCAACCTATATAGCCCAGTGTTAGTCTGCCAACATACATTTTCCTGTCCAAAACCTGTCAGCTGCCATACCAGTTCCCGCACCTTTCTTGGCCTAGCCGAGCCCACGAAAACTCTAGTTTCAGATGCCTCTGGTAAGCTCTGAGGCGGCGACCCAGTCAAAAACAACCAGTGAAGCTGGAACCTCCGCGTCCTCGTCAAACACACTGCCCGCCTGTGGGCTACTAGTTCTGCTATAAGGCAGGGCTATGCAGGGCCGATGTCCATGAAGACTATTCATCACATCCCGTCACATCCCTGCCGACTGGCCCAAAAGTTATGAAATTGAAAATGAATGCCAAAATCCACTGCTTTTATTGCTTGACCCAAGCAAGTCCAGCTATTACATGCTGTTTCAAGCATATATCTAGAATCTAGTGCACAATAAGTATTGGCTCTCCTGGCTGGGAACCCAAGGCTTCGTCACAATGGCCTCAACAAAGAGTACAGAATATTTAGAATTGATAGCCCAGGCAAGTGTTCTGAACGCATGTTCTCTCACGAGGTGTCAGTGCAAGTGACAGTGACTGACTGGTAGCAGTTTGTGTAGAGTCTCGAAGTTTTGGGATGTTTTGGTAGTTGCTGATGAAGAAGGGGCTGTGAAGGCCCGGATTGTTGCGCTGAGGCGGGCACCTTCACCTCAGTGCGATGCTGTCGCTTGCGCTCGGCCCCACAACCCACGACAAGTGCACACTTAGACGTTCCACGGGCTTCTGGCAGTCAGCAGGCGGGGATAAAACCACACAAACGCGCGACATGTTCAACCCAGAACAGGCAAGGCTGTCAGCCTGAATGTGGCTCCGGTTTGAACGATCTGCTTGGATCTGGGCGCCGAACCGATTCCCAGAGCTCTGCTCCCTGTGGCGGCTTGACCTGAAGAACGCGACAAAGACGTGAACCACGCACCACCCTACGCACCACCGGGCCACCCCACTGGCGCAGGCGGGGGCGAGGACGTCTCCACAGTCCCTTCCGGTCCAGGCGTGCTTTCGTGAGTGATGGGCGCCAAGTCCACCATTCCTGGCGAAGTCATACGGTTTCAAGACCTCAAAGGTCCCCAACTATGATAACCATGTCAATGGTTGACGCACAGAGCTTTGGGCGCCAAAGAAGCACGCTTCTTTCGCAACTGACATGTTCATCGGTTGAAACAAAAGAATTGCATAGAATTGCCACGTGTTTGGTTGCGTGACCGACTGAGAAAGGCCCTTGGGACCGAGGTGGGCGACATTCCGCGACGTTCCGCCCGGTCCTGGCACGTCATCCTGAGGCTGAAGAGTTGCCTGCCGTCTGAAGCAAAAGCATCAAAGTGGTGCAAAAAAAAGGGCTCTTCTTCGGCTTCTTCCCACAAACACGTGCCATGTCACAAGAGACATCAAAAGACTGCACTCAAGAAAATCAAAGGGGCTTCCAGCTTCGTCTTTCAGAATCTTCGCCACAACTTTCCGTTTTTGATCAAGCTAAGCGTCAAGTAACCCACCCTTGGGCCCCAACCACTGCAGCCATGAACACCTCGGTGGATCAAAGAGTGGGCTGGGCACCTTGAAGGGAAGATGTGCTGAATGCCATTGGGCCCATCTGAGACGACTTGCGGTTCCGTATCGTTCAATCATGTTTCATCCGTCCCTTCTGGGTTGCTTGCGCCAATGGGCCCGCAAAAATGGAGTGAAGCCACACTCTGCCACCTGAAGCGGTAATAGTAAGCAAGCTGCAAAATCTTTACGCATGAGCTTGCTGAATTGCAAGAGAACGACATGCTTTGTCCCTGTGCAAAAACCTGGCATTATGATTGCCCATCCAACATTACAACGCCCTCACGGCACCTGGTGCAACTAGCGCAAAACAATGGATCCTCAGCTTGGGCCATTTGGAACCCGCAGCAACCCTGGCACAGCATGCTCGAGTTCAATTTCCCTGGTGGCAACATACCACCGCGTGCATCCAAGTATCTAAGGCAGGCGGGTTTCCACACAATGGCAACACTCTTTCGCGCACTGCCACAAGAATTCACACACTAGACTATAGTACTGTACTTGAGCCTGATGACAGAGGGGCCGCGGAGCTGCCAGGGTGCCAGGGCGATTCAAGCTATTCAGTCCGAGTGCCGTCTATAATAAGCTGCCTTCTACACAGTTGCAGCCTAGACTGCTTACATGACCTTAGGTTCAAGCGGACGTTCACCCATTTCGAAAGTGCAATCCTTTCTGCATGCTGCCGAAGTTGGTGCTTGCAGTGAATGTTCGATTCTTTAAGATGTCTTTGCTCCAGCACTGGTGAGGCAATTGGAAAAGACCACTAAAGGATACTAAGGAGTCTCTGCTCTGCTGGAATGCCCTCAGGTGGGGAGGTGTGCTGGAATCGCTTCACGATGGCAGCTCACAAGGACATGAAGAGCTCCTGAAGGTGAACTGACTTTCAAAAGAGATCCACAAAGCACTTGCTTTTACCTCGGTGCCTGTCCTCCTTTTCTATTTGATCCTTTTTGTTTGAACATGCGGCGCGGCTTGTGACGTCCTGGAAAAGGAGCAACGCGCTGGCGGCGCAAAAAAGGACGAAAGCGAAGGCAGGTGCCAGCAACCTCACAGGTGATATTTCAAGAAAAATTGTGCTCCGGCTGCCATGATCTACCATGCTGATACACAAACAGTTGCTGGTACAAGTGCCGCCTGTACTGATCGAGAACGATTACGGTCAGTTGTAGGAAAAGACTACTTCATCGAGTTCAGTTTGTGTGGCTCAACAATACTTGTGATGGATCTCCCTTGCCCAAATCAATCCAAGCAACGAGGATGTGCCAGCAGTAGAGCTCACATCGGCCTGAACGGGGCATTGTGTGGTTGGAATGGCCATGGTGGAAAACTGAGGATGGGACAAGGCCATGCTGCCCGGTGCAACCTTGCAAACAATCACAAGAAGCCCTTCGGCTTGATTTCGGCTGGTGCCACCATCTCAATGATATCAAAGGACTTGGATGGTTGTTGAAAACTAGGCTTGACCTCGACAATGACATCATGCTGCACTAGGCGTTGGGCATACTCCTGCCATTGACAAGCCTCCCAACGCCACACCTCGGCAGTCGTCTTCGGTGTGAGCGCCACACCGTCTGAGCGGCCAGTCATTGATGAAGACCGAGGCATGAGTCATGCAAGACCTTGCCATCTGTCACCCACGGTATCTACCACAGACTAGCCACCCCCCACCACCAACTTGGTATATATAAATAGCATCAAGAGTGTAAACTAAAGGCGTTCGATGCCTTGAATCCGGAGATTGGATAATTCTTTCCGGACCATTGGATCCATCGTCATGTGCTAGGCTGAAACCTTCATTCATGACACCCACATGCGAGTTTCCGCCCACTCAAGGTACAAGTCACACGCTGCAAGAAGGTGGGGCTGCGCAGAGCCTTGGGCCAACCTGCATGTGCGGCAAGCACAGCAAAAAGTGAAAATGATCTAAAGTGCCTCACCAAAAGAAGGGTATAAACTGGAGACTGGTCTGTGTCAGCGGCATTTGCTCATGAAACAACTGTTTCATTAGGTGGACCTGACGTCGCAAAGCTCCTGAGGATGGCGCCAAAAGTTGATCAACTGCACACTGGCCAGGGCCAACACTGGAAGGCTCACCTCACTGGAGCAGCTGCTTCAAGCCAGAGCTGACGTTGTATTGGGTTGATAGGAATACCACGTAGTACCTGATAAACATTGAATTGATATCTCCTGTATTCTCCCATTATCCTCTTTTTTCCCTTCTTTCCTCCCTTACCTGCCAGTCAATCCTTGACCTGACTAGTCCATGTCTAATACCAGTGCCTGGTCTGCGGCCACTGGCCACCAGGTTAGAGCTGCCCAAGTAGAGGCCACCTCAGTCTAGCATGGTTGGATGTTGTTGCGACCTAGATAGGTCTCAGTAAAGCGTCATGGATTTAGGCCAACGGTCAAGAGAAGTTTTTCTGCTAGGGCCAGGGTGCTTTTCTGTCTTGGAGGCCAAACCAAAGCATCAGGAGTGTGCGAATCATTAATCATTGATGATAGACTCTGATAGACAATTAATTACAGTATATAATGCGATTGCGGTCACTTTGTTATTCATTGTATCTTGGTGGCTCTGTTGGGGCGGGATCAGCATGGGACATCATGCAAGCATTTTCGGCATTCTTCCACAAACACCTTGGCATAATGCTTCACTTCCAGCTTCTGCAAGGGTACGAACAAAGCCGGACACATGAGTAAAGGTTCAGCTGATTCTGAGCATCGCCTCTCTTTCTCTGACCATGTTGCAGTCCAGTTGCCCAATTCCCAGCGGCTAGGCCAACCCAAGCTTCCGGCACCTGTGCAAGTTACAAACGTGCCTGCTTTTTCGTTTTGGTGAGTCGGGTCGATTTGAAAGCTTGTGCGCAAGCATCAAGAACAGCCACAGCTTCCTTCCCACTCTGGCAATGGGTCAAATGCAGCAGCGATGAGCGCCTGCATACTGCTCTTGCATCCTTGAACCTCTGCGTCAGCCAAATGGTAGTAAAATGTGGTAAACACAAAACACCCGTTCTTCAACGAGATTGTTTCAAGTGGCTCATGGTAAGCTTCATTTGCCAAGCCATTCTGGCGTGGAGATTGGCCCACGTGGTCCCCCCTCTGTACGCGGTTGTCACCCTTTTCTGGGTCTGTGAATAGAGGTGTGAACACCTGAAGGCTTTTGTTCTCAAGTGAAGGAAAAAGGCCCGCTTGTGATCCTTTCAAGGGTTATGAGCCCAAGCTCTTTTTAGGCGCCTTTCTCGGGCCATGGAGAGGGCGCGATCCTCACCGCCAGGGTTTGACCTCATAAATCCCTGGTGGTCTGAGAGGATTCGCAACGAGGTCGCACTCCGCAGCCGACGACCGGAGACGTTGCCGGCGGTTCCCTGCGACGGCGACGAAGATCTGGAAGGGCCGGTGGGAGGTCCGGAGGCAGTGCCGCTTGAAGGCACGGGTGGTCGAATAGGCAAAGGCCGCGGGTCAGCAGCCGAGCGCCAGTCGGGACGTGGTTTCGTCACACCTCCAAGCCATGGCCATGGCCACAGATCGGAAGGTCGCGGTGGTGGGGGAGCTCGCCAAACTGAAGGTCGAATGCCGGAGGAGGGTCAGCCAGGACAAAAGGTTGATCGTCGGCCAGATCGCTCCATGGGGCCGGTGCCGCCTGAGGAATCGCCCCCTGCGGTCAAGCTCACTGGAACTAGTGAGGTGGCTCGGAAGGACCCTGAAAGTCTTCAACGAGCTTTTGAAGCAGAAATGGTGCTATTTTTGAGGGAGCAAAATAGTCATCTTCAAGCTGAAGTAGAGCGCCTTAGAAGCCTCCAACAGCAGCAACCCATGGGTACTATGTCCACTCCCTCGTCGTGGGAAACGGTTGATGGGGGAACAGGTGATGGGCTTCGTGGTGACGGTGCTCATGAACATGTTCATGGTGGTGTGGGCCCCTCTGGTCATGATGATCGTTTGACTGGTGGTGTTTCCAATAGGGTTCCTGGTGGGGAAGTTTCGCTTAGCACTCCACGGGGGAGAAGTCCTACTACACGAAGGCCTCCTTCTGGACACCATGTTCGGTACACCCCCAACGGAACGCAAATTCCGTGTGGACCTCCACCGCCTGAAGTGATTGCACCACCTGTACCGCCGTTCCCAACTAGTGTCTCGGCAGAAATTCAGAGTGCCTCGGCTGGATTTATGTTCCAGGACTATGAGTCGCTGGAAGTGAAGCGGCGACAGGACTCTCAGTGGGTGCCGCTGCATTTGCGTGAAGGCAAGTCATTTGTGCCTTTCGCTCCGCCAGAACCTCGGGCTGAACATTTGGAGCGCATGCGAGAAGGGGCCAGCTGGGCGCAGTCAGCAGCTTGCTCGAAAGATGTGCCTTCCACTTCGTCTCATGAAGCTGCCTTTCATCGTGGCTCGGAGTGCCAGGGTTATGGTTGGGGTTCCGACCGTCGGCCTGGGGTGGATCGTGCTTTTGATCGTTTTTCCCCTGGTGCAGTTGGGGATAGTCACTATGGGAATCGAAAACCCAGTCCGGAGCTTCGAGAGCGGGGTGAGCCGCACTATGGCCGTTGGCCGGGCGATGGTGGCACTTCACCAATGCCTTTGCCGTGGGGCGAAGGCGGTGGCAATAGCAAGGCAGAGCTCGCAGAGTTGGCAGCCGATGCATCGCCTTTGGAGCTCGGTGACTGGCTTGCAGTCAATGGACCCGTGCTTCGGGACCTTTCGTCGGTCAGTGCTCGATGGTGGAATTTGACCCTGCGTGAAGCTCAGTGTTTTTATGATCGCTGGAAGACTTCGTCTCCGCTGGAAAGAGTTCAGATTGCACCTCGCCTTCCCGACGAGTTGTATGATAGCTGCTACCAGCGAACAGAGCAGCGAGGAGTGAACTTGCTGTTGCGTGCCATCCCTGCTGACCAGCAACAGGCCTTGATCACGGCCAGAGAGCTGAATTCCACAGCCCTTTTGTTTCGCCTCATGGTCCGCTACCAACCGGGCGGCTCTGGAGAGAAGGCGATTCTTTTGGCCAAGTTGACAACGCTGGACAAGGCGACAGGAGCCACTGATTTGGCTGCATCTCTCCGCTCTTGGCGTCGTCATTTTGCCAAGGCTCAAGAGATTGAAGCGGTGCTGCCGGACGGTACATTGTTGTTGAAGGCCTTAGAGCCTGCTTGCAGTTTGGTGGCTTCGCTTGACGCCCAAGCGTCATTTCGACTGGCTCAGAGTCGTTTGCAGTTGGCCATTGATCAGCAGCCTATTCACCAAAGCATCTGGAGGTTTAGTCAGTGTTTGTTGGCTGAAGCTGAAACATTGTCGTTGATGATCAATGCTCCACCTACCACACCTTCGCCCATCAAAGTTAAACAGTTGGAAGCCTCGCAGAAGCAACAAACTTCGGGTGCTGGCACAGGGGAGAAGGGTAAGGGTGGCAATGCAGGGGTCTCTACAACCTCCACACCATGCCGGTATTTTCGGTCGGATGCTGGCTGCAAGGCTGGAAAGAATTGCAAATGGTCACACAGCTGGGAGGGCGTTGAGGACAAAAATGCCCGATGTTGGATTTGCGGCAGCAAAGAACACCGCAAAACAGAATGCCGATTGAAGTCACAAGGAAAACCTTCCCCTGCCAAAGACTCCAAGGATGGCAAGAATAGTGGTGAGCCCGGTTCGGGCTCAGGGGGAGGAAAAGGGGCTTCAAAATCATCATCCTCGTCCAACGTCACTGCAGCCTACCAAGCTCCCATCAAGGTGCAGGAGATGGAGGTGTGCTCTGATGGAGGAGGACAAGTACAAGATTCGCAGTCCAATGAAGGGGCATCAAAAGGGGGTGAGACTGGGGCAACCTCAACAACAAGTGAGGCTTTGTTGCAGGAAGCGACCAAATTGCTGAAGTCCCTCCGTGTCCCACAACTGCGCGTCATCAAGATCAGCCAGCTCGAGCATGAAGCAGGTGACCTGGTGCTTTTGGACTCCGGTGCCACACATGCCTTACGACCAGCGAAGACCTGGCAGGAATGGCAAGAGGCAGCACCCACTCAGGTCACTTTAGCTGATGGCATCACATCCAAGCTTCGGTTGAAGCCTTCATCAAAGGTCCTGCTCTCGGACCCTCAGGACGAGGCGATGGGCAAGTCCTGGATTGTGCCTTTGGGTGGCATCGCCGAGCTGGGGTACAAGTTTGAATGGAAAGGAAGCCTATGTGGTCTCCGTGATGAAAGGGGCCAAGAACTCACAGTGATGGTTCAGCATGGGTGTCCAATGGTCACTCGGGCGGTGGGCCAAGAGATGATTGATCAGTTGGAGCAGCGCCAGAATCATGTCATCAAGAAGGCGTTGCTGGTGAAAGCGCTGCTGGAAAGTCCACAGAGCAGCGATTTGGCCTCTCTTCAAGACTCGACGGAGTTGGCCCTGACGGTGAAATTGAAGGCCCTGTTTCCAGCCCTGCCTGATGAGATCCTGATGAGGATCATCCCTGACCTGACGTCACTACATCAGGGATTTGATGGACACCTTCTTCCATGGAATCGGCGGAAACGCCGTAGGCTGGACAAGGCAAAGCAGATTGTCCTGCATTTGTTTTCGGGCCCTGACACGGACTACTGGCAGAAGACCTTGCAGCGGGATGGTGTTGAAGTCTTGTGCATTGATTTGCAAGCCCCCATTGCAGCAGATCTTCATGATGATCATGTTTTCCGGTTCCTGCTGTCGTTGGCGGCCTCAGGCCGAGTGAAGGCCCTGGTGGGTGGGCCACCTTGCCGGACGGTGTCGGCACTCCGATACCAAGACGATGGCGGTCCTGGCATCCTGCGGACGGAACAATATCCGTATGGCCTGCCGACTTTGTCTCCTTCGGATGCGGAGCTGGTGAATGGAGACAGTGCGCTGCTCTTCCGAATGTTGGCCTTGTACGTCCTTTGTGAAGATGTTCGCCTTCCTCAGGAGCCTCAGACAGCCTTGGCCATCGAGCAGCCTGAAGACCCAGCCAAGTACCGCCCGGAAGAAGAGGTACGGCGGAAGCAATTCATGTCCATATGGCGCACCAAGGAGTGGCAAGATTTCGCCACGACCTACCAAGTCAAGTTGATCAATTTTGATCAAGGTCCAATGGGCCACATCAAGAAAAAGCCCACTTCGCTGGCCTTTGTCATGCGAGACCTTCAAGTGTTGAATGAAGTTCGCGGTCCGCCAAGTGGTGTCCAACCAGAAGATCCGGCCCCTGCTCGCAACCAAATGACTATGCAGGAGCGTTGCGCTGAGTCCAAACAATGGGCCGCATGGGCCCCGGGCTTGAAAGTTGCTTTAGTGTTGGCCTTGCAAGACCATCTCCATCGTGGCTCAACGCCGTCTTTGGAAGCTGCCCTTCGTCCGTTAGGCCAAGTGGCTTTGGATGGCTGGCGCCAGCACTACCTCAATGACCACATGCCAGCTAGACGCGATTGCAAACATTGCGTCAGATCCGCTGCTCGCAGCAAGCCACACAAAAGGATTTCACACCCAGAAGCATACACCCTGAGTGTGGATCTTTCTGGCAAGATGGTGATCGGCCAAGATCAACATCGACAGGATTGCAAGTACATGATGGTGGCGGTCTACACCTTTCCGGTGGATGGATCTGGCCGAGCTTTGGCGGAGGTTGAATGTGGAGACCTCGCACAACCGGGGTCAGCGGCAGTGGAGCCTCCATCCATTGATGCTGAAGAGTACACTCCTACCGAACCAGGCCGTGATGATCCTGGAGAGGATATGCTGGGTGAAGAACCGCGTGAGATCCCGGGGGGGGATGGTGGAGAAAAAGATGGTGGGGCTGTAAAAAAGGGGCATGAAGCCTTTGAAGCATGGCAAAAAACCATCGAGGAGGCCCAGGATGTCATGGTGCGAAATTTGACCTTCGTTGAGGTGCTCCCAGGCCGTGCGGTGACCCACATCTTGCCCGCCCTGGCGAAGATCTACGCCAAGTTACGGGGCCTAGGACTTCCTCTGTACAGGCTCCATTGCGACAGGGCGAGAGAGTTGATTTCAGCACCGGTGCGTCGTTGGACTCTGGATCGGGGCATCACAACAACGCTGACATCCGGTGATAGCTACAAATCCAATGGCCGTGTTGAGGGTGAACTGGGAGTGGTCAAGAAGCATGTTCGCACAGTGCTCACCACTACAGGCCTTGGTCTTGAGATGTGGCCGCTTGCTGCAACCCACATCGGAGAACGTCGTCTTCGGGGTCAACTTCGAAGTCTGGGCTTCCCAATAGGCCCTCTGCTGAGATTTGGCTCCCGGGCCTACGCCCTGAAGAAATCATGGCAGGATCGTTACCAGCCATGGCGTGAAATCAGAGATGAGGTGGTGGTGCTTGGTCCCGCATTGCAGTCATCCATGACGACCACAAGTTACTATGTGCAATCCCTGGAGACAAAAAGGTTCTTCTACCCGGATGATGTTGTGGTCCCCAGTTCCAATCAACCTGAAGCCGACGAGGCCCTGGTCCATCTTCCTGTGTTGTCCGATCCTCCAAGAAGACCAGCGTGGCAAGATGGGGTTCCTCGTCGACGGCTCACTGAAAAGACGGCAATCCCACAAGTATCCATGTTACACATGGAAGGGGAGGATGCCTGGTGCCAAAACTGGCTTTGCAAACATCGGGAGTTGTTTGATGCTTGCAGTCCCAACAATCCGGAGCTCTTCCAGGTCGAGATCAGCAGTGACAGCTGGACCATCGAAACCCCTGAGCGGGAGGCCTCGTGTGAAGGGGGTTCCCAGGGTGCTGAAACTCAAAGCTCGGTTTCTATGGTGGAGGACTCGTCCGGAGGAGGGGAGAAGGAGGGGGCGCCTAACAACCAGTGCGGTGGCTCAAGCCTGGTGGCCCCAAAAGATGATGAAGCACCTGGGAACATTCCTCTCACGAGGGTCCAGTTCATCCGCTCCGTCCAGGCGAACTTGGCCACTTACATCGGTGAAGAGATTGGCCATCTGGACATCACGAACCCTGATCAAGGGTCATACATGGAGGTGTTGACAAATGCCGTCATGAACAAGGTTGAGCTAGAAGAGGAGCTTTTGCATTGTGACCACAACAACCACTTGCAAGAGCAGAAAGAGATGGAGGAAGAATTCTTGGTCACCAAGACAGTGGCCGCTCGGGAAGTCCTGGATGATTTCGAAAACTGGACTCCATCAATCACGGCTGAGCACACCCAGCTGGTTACTACAAAAAGGGCAGTGGAGCAGATTACAAAAGAAGATCTTCATGATCGTGCTGCCCGTGAAGGCAAGACCATTGAATTGCTCCCTGCAAAGATGGTGTACACCAGAAAAGCTGGTACTGGTGCTCGCCGAGCCCGTGCCGTATGTTGTGGCAACTATTCTGAAACCCGCTTTGATGCTGATAGCTACGCGGGTGGTGCTGACGGTTGCCAAGTACGAGCCCTAGTGAGAACGGCATCTTTGAAAGGCTGGGCCATGGCAGCAACCGACATTCGTGTCGCCTTTTTGAACGCTCCTCGTCGGGAAGACGGAAAGCTGGTTGCAATGGAGATTCCATCCGTCTACCGGCGATTGGGACTTGCAAGAGAAGGGGAGGTTTGGTTGGTCAAATTGGCCATGTACGGCCTGACGACATCACCTCGTGACTGGTCACAGTATAGAGACACGAAGCTGCCTCAGATGTCATGGACCAGGCAAAAAGGGGATCGCGAAGTCCGGGGGAGTTTCTGCAAGACCGCTGATGAGAATCTCTGGCGGTTGGAGGAGGTGGATTCGATCTCTGGTGAACGCATTTGGTCAGGTTTGATGTCCGTGTACGTCGATGACATCCTGCTGACAGGTGAAGAGGGGAGCATTTCAGCTGCTTTGGATGCTCTGCGAGCCACGTGGGCCACATCCAGCATCGAATGGGCTTCCAGCACAAATCCAGTTCACTTTTGTGGCTTTGAGATTGCCCCTGATGTTGATGGAGATGGGTACCACATCGCTCAGAATAAGTATGAGCAAGAAATCCTAGCCAGATGGCAAGTCACTCGTGCAGCTGCCTTCCCAAACTTCAAGGTCAGTGAGGCCGATGGAGAACAGCAGCCTGACATCGATCGCAACCAGATCAAGGAAGCACAAGCCTTGGCCGGATCACTTCTCTGGTTGTCAACAAGATCAAGACCAGATTTGGCCTACGGCGTCGCAGCTTTGAGCAGGCTTGTCACCAGAAACCCTGGCAAGGCGATTGAAATTGGCCAGGAACTCCTGGCTTACGTGAAGCGCAAACCTGGAGATCTTCACTACCCCAGGTACATGCACAATCCATGGGGAGCCAGAAGCCAACTCAAAGTTCAGCGCCACGAAAAGCTGCTTGAAGTGTTGCTTGAAGTGTTTGCTGATATAGCTTATGGCACAGGCAACGGTCACAAGAGCATGCAAGGCCTGGTACTATGCTTTGCTGGTGCACCGGTGGCTTGGCAGAGTTCCACCCAACCTTTCGTATGTCACAGCACCGCAGAAGCAGAGCTGGTTTCCTATTGCGAGGCCTTGAATGCTGGAAGAGCCACAGAGGCTTTGTTGTGTGCCATGTGGGGGGAGCAGCTCGTGGGCAACACTTTTGAAAGAGTGATCTATGGTGACAATGCTGCCGCAATAGGGTTAGCCCATGGAAACTCCGCCACCTCTTGGCGGACGAGGCATCTGAGGGTCCGTTCCAATATCCTCAGAGAAGCTCTGGAGGGACAAAGCCTGTTTCCTGGTGGCCCTTGGAAGCTCATCCACTTGAAGGGCACGGAGCTCGTGGCAGACGGCATGACCAAGCCGCTCGTGGGTCAAAGCTTCACTGGATTCCAGCAGGACTTGGGCTTGCGAAGTGAAGTTCAAGTGAAGAGGATGATGGGTGGAGGACAGCCGCTTCAACCACAGCCTCAAGAACACCAAGTGGCTCTTCGGGCCTTGTTGGCCGGTGGTTTGCTAGTGCAAGCCGCAGAGGCGCATGGTGGTGCCGGCTCTGACGAGATCTTCGGCAACCTCTGGCTGTGCGGCCTAGTGCTGATAGTGATAGGGGCAATCTGGGTTGCGAGGACGGTTTGCACTTCGGTGCATTGTTGCCTCCGTCGATTGCAATTGCTGTCCAGCAAGCTGCACGTTTCAGGGGATGAGCTGGAGTTTGAGGAAGGGGTCATAACCACACCATTGCCCTCAAGGCGACCAAGATCGAGGAGCTCTACTACAAGGAAGAAAGGGGTTGGTGAAGCTTCACCAACAGAAGACGAGGCTGACAATAGCCCCAGCAGTGAAGAAGAAACCACCTTGGAAGCTCAAACCAAGAGTGGAGAAAGGGGTTTGAGATTGAGGAGCTCTATGGCCAGAACTATGGGGCAGAAGAAAGGTGGTGGGTCCAGCTCAAGTCGACCGCTGGATTTGCCAAGTGAGCGTGTGATCCAAGCAGCTTGTGCCGCTGCTGATGAGGCCGGGAAAGCCGCCGAGAGCGCTGAGATAGCAGCGCATATAGCAGCGCATGCAGCTGAACAAGCCGCCGAGCAGGCGATCGTGGCTGGACATGTCGCCGAGAAGGCGATGGTGGCATCCGAGCGCTTGCACCGCGCGGTGGTTCAGACCAGCCACCATGGAGGTCGGAAGAGGTCACCATCCCCGACCAATCCGTGGAACAAATTCCAGAAAGCGCATTCTGGAAAGGGCTGGTCCATCGAAAAGATGAGGGCCGAATACTACAAGGCGAAAAGCCTTGCAACAAAGCCTTGAGCCTCCTTTTGGACTTTTCCATGTCCACCAGTCTGTCAGAGCGACAGAGGGGGAGTCTGTGAATAGAGGTGTGAACACCTGAAGGCTTTTGTTCTCAAGTGAAGGAAAAAGGCCCGCTTGTGATCCTTTCAAGCTGGGAATCGCATGAATGAGGTAATGGAACATGAGCTGGATCGAGCTGGGTAAATTCTCCATTGTTCATGTTGTGCTCATTGCCTAAGCTGGTAGGGATTTATTGCAAAAAGGCAGAGCCTTGGAGCAACCGTTTGGTGTTTATATCTTTTTGTTTTGGGCGTCCGCACCAGACTCATCTTCCGTCTGACCAGGATGCTGATGGCCAACGAGGAGGCCTCAAGACTCAACGAATTGAACAAGTTGCACTCACTTGGCACCTACCAGTAGCTGTGGTCAAGAAGTTGCTGAAGACTTGAGAGATCTTGAGAGCCAATGTGTCGTTCCACTTTGAGTTTGGTCTTCACCCGGGATTTGAAACCAACGCCTCCTTGCTCGTGCCATGTCCTCTGTCGGGTCCAAACCAGGGAAAACGCTGACATGTGCGCTGCTCCGAAGCAACTTTCCCATGGCTTCCCCACCACATGCGCCACAACAGCCACCCACCGCTGCCGCACACGTCCTGGCTGTGGCACGTGCAAAAAAGGACAATTGTTTCTAATTGTTTCTGCAGTTTTAACATTTTTTTGTCCATAATGATGCTTGGTAGGCAGATTTTGCTTGAGCAAATGCTGCTCAATAATGGACCATGCCGGGATGTCCGTAGAGACCCCAATTTTCGAAGAAAAATACCTGAGCATCAGTCGGCTGGTGCGGAGTTGGCATAATATGCATGTGTGGCATCCAGTGGTTTCCATGCATCAACAAAGTGAAGAGAGGCCATTTAACAGCTTCACTAGGAGAGCAGGCTTATCACATGCAGCTCGCAAATTAAACAAAAGCCTCCACCCTGCTAGTTCCAAACTGCTTCGCGACTCATGGACTGAGGGCCCTGCTGGCGCAATCTCTGCCAGTAAGCAGGCAATGCCCAATGCCTTCATCGGCTCGGTCGGGCGAAGGATTGGAAGAAACATCTTGCTTCGGTCGCTCGGGCGCAGGTGGGAAATCCAAACATTCCAAAAACTCTCTGTATGGTTCCATCGGCTGCTACCACCTCCTACCCAAAAGAAACATCCCGACCACCTCTTCTGCGGTCAAGTCTATGTCTCGGCCCAGAAGCCGACAATGGATGCAAACCTGCCATTGGGCTATGAACACGTCTGACGCAGAAACAATTGATGCAAATACTGAGTGTTCCATGCATTTACAGTAAGTGAGCAGCACGGAATTCGGAATTCCCCTTGTGACTAGAACCGCCTTGGACCCTTAGGCATACCAGCTGGTGCTGCAAAGTTGGCTAATAAATGGAAAAAGAAGAACACGGTATAAATGCAGGCGCAGCTACGAACATACGTCGTTGATGGTTTTAATCCTGCACAATCACACGTCGTTCACTTCTTCGACCGAGTCCGGTGTCACCGATAAGTCTCGGGAGAAGGATGGGCCAGGCAAACCAGGCCATGTTTCCAGATCTTGGAGGTTTCGAATTGGTTCTGCTGTAGCACCTGGCTTTGCTCACTAGCTGGGCCAGAATCATCTGCTGTATAACTGTATAACTCACTCAGAGGAACAAAGGCCGGCAGCATTTAGACTAAAAGAATTCGGCGTAGCGTGGCTTTTTATGAAAGAGCAAAACAAACAGTCCAAAAGGCAACAATTCCTGGAATAACCTTGTTCCACACCTTCACCTATGCAGCTTCCCATGGAAATTGCCTACAATGACTCCTACAATGTCACATTACGCATTCGCTGCACGGGGACATGAAAACGTCGAAAGTCCCGCCATTGGCACAGTCTGCTCTGCCCAGCACCAGAGTGTCAAGCCAGCGCCCGTCAGCGCTGCCTCGGGTCAGCCCGCTCTGAAGGTCCAAACTGTCCAATCCTCCTTTCTGGCATCATTTCAACCCACATGTTTTGGGTCTCGTGATCTACCATGAGTTTGAGTGTGGTGCAACATGGCGGCAACAAAAAATATTAGGACACCTTTGTAGTGGGGATCCAGGTTATCTGTTCATACCTCAGCTCAGTAAGTAGCCAATGTATGTATGTGTTGTTTGTTAATCTTACCCAATAAGTATATGTTTGAACCTAGCGCCAAACCTAGGACCTAGCACCCTGCGTTTTGCTAGCGCGACAAGGTAGCATCCCCAAGTAAAACAACAGAATACAGTGCCAAGCGGTGGCCAAGCTGTTTCTGAACCTGTGGGAACCTGGTAACCTTCCTTACTGAATACATACTACCGGGTTTGTTTTTGAACTCAAATGAGAATTTGCACCATCGAATCGAATTGCTGGATATTGCTGGAATCCTCTGACCTCTGCACAGCATTTGGAAACTTTTTCGTCTTGGACGCCAAGGCCCAGGCTGCCAAGATCGATGTGGCCACTTCTGCGTGGCTCCGCATCATCCGTCTGAGCCTTCACTTGTGAGAACGTGGTACGAAGTACTAAGAATGACCTTCCGAGGGCCAAGCAAAGAGCGCAGCAAGCAAATGATGCCAAGGCAAGCTGATATCTTCAGCAAGTACCTTGGACACGTTTCTGTGACATGCTACCGAATGCTGTCGATGTGTTCTGATGGTGGAACCTTCATGAACCTTCAATAATCAGACCATAAACATCCATAAACCGCATTGTAACAACTCTTCCATGTCCTGGGAATGTCTTATATATATATATGAATTGCATACTTATGCAGCTATAACCCACATCCGTTCGCTGCCAGGCACCCAACAAGGTGGCGCCACATGTGGCGCATGTCTCGCCTTTTTGTTCTGCAAGACCTCGTCCTCTAGACTCTAGACTCTAGACCTCCCTCAACGCTGCACGTGCCAGGGGCGAGTGCACCCAGGAGTTCAAGTCTGCCACCCGCGCGTGCAGGGAGGGCTGCCGAGACCAGTAGGAGACCGGCAGCACTGAGGTGAGATACTCCGCCTGCTTCACCAGCTCCTCTGTCCCCAGCAACGAGGCCATGGCCACGTCTTGTGGTGCATTGGCCGCCATGATCATGGCCCGGGTGGCTGCGTCCAAGTCGCCGGCCGCCAGGAAACCCACACGATCAAAGGAGAAGATTTCGGCCCGAGACTTGGCAGCCCAAAGGCCCACGCCCCATGTGCCCAGCCGCAGGGCCCGCTTGAGCTGTCGCTCCTCCCGAGCGGACAACGAGAACACCAAGGCCGCCAAGCGAGGCACCGCGGAGCCGACGGCGGCCGTACCTAAGGCCGAGAGCCCGCCTGGGGCGCGCAAACGCACGCAAAGGGCGGTGGCGGAGTCAAAGCCCGTGGCCATAGGTCGGGTTTGTGGCATCCAAAGGTGGTCAAGGTCCAAGTCTGACCTGATGCATTCAGCAAGTGAGCAACTTGCTTTGATTGATTTTGTTCTACGAAGCTGAACAATTGAACATGAGAAACATGAGACTGCACAAAAAAGAAAAGTTTAGACTCCTTACCCAGAGACAATCCCGGCCAGGTTCCTGATCTCAAACCTCGATACACGTCACAGGCATTTGCGATGCCATCCACCCAGCGTCTTAGGAGCATCCACTGCTTGAAGCTGCGCTTCGGCATGGGTGGCTCTTTGGGCTGCAGGCCTATCACATGTAGAGGGAACAGAATCACATCACGTAGGAAGTGTTGAAGAATCCATGGGCTCAGAAGCTCCGAATGGTGTAGCCAAGCCCGACCCATCTCCCTTCCCAACAAGAAGCGGAGCTCCGAGTCCGAAAGCTGTGAGACCAGTGTGTCTGTGGCCATCAGCACCGTGCGGCGCCCAAATCGGGATGGCAGGATACTCACACGCATCTGCGCACTGCGGATCAGCAGCGTTTCCGGGCAGCTCTTTTGGCCCATCTGCTGGCGGAAGAGTTGCTTGAGAGTCTGGCAACTTTGCTGAGAGGCCTGACTAAGGACCTCAGGGTCCCAGGGTGAGGTGAACTTGAGCAACACCACCCTGAGCCCTGCAACCCTAGACTAAAGCTGGGACATCCCTCTCGCCTGGCTCATGTCTGCTGCCCTGCCATGTCTCATGGTCTGCTCTGCTGCATTGATGTGAGCTTGTAAGCGAAAGTGGAACCGCACCGGCCATAGGAATACTGAACCTCACACGGCGGGCAAGGTTAGCTGGCAGCTGATGTTGTGAGTGTGGAAAATGCTCAGGCATCTATACATACATGAATAATTAACTATTCAGGAAGTACATTATATAACTATATACATATGTATACATATATATATATATACTATAGTAATTAGTAATAAGCATGGAACGGCACAAACTCCACAAACCGCAGCTGGAAGGTGAGAACACGAGCTGACGCCATCTGATGCCCCTCCCCCCGCCATGCCAGCGGGCGGCTCACAAAGCTCGCGAGCGGCTCCATCAGAACACGAATGGGAAGAAACAGCAAGTCGCCTCCACGATCCACAGGATGTTGGACCTGTAGCATCGGCTCCCACGCTCCCGAGCACAGGAGCCCTGTGCACTGCCCTGTGCTAATGAAACCGCAAAAAAAAGAAGTTGTGGAGCTGGTCGAAGCAGGTATATATAACTCGTTCTGGAGGTGCCAGTGATTTTGCCCAAGTGAATCTAATTACAGTAGTTTCCAGTTTCTGAAACACGCGCAAAACAACCGAGCCCCTCCTCTTCCAAAGCTATAAAGCAGCTCAATGGTGAAGCCATCAACAGCCTTCAGCATGCAAGGTCAAAAAAGTGTTGCAAAGCACCCAGCATTGTCGCTGTCTTCACCCTTCAAACCAGGAACCCAGTTGCAAATGCGGTACCACATCTTTGTTGAAACGTATAAACAGCCGTGAATCTCAATGAACCTCGCGCGTGTATGGGATGATGCCAAGACCCTGGCAGAAAGCAAAGGACTATGCAGCTCAATGCTCGGCTGTGACGTCCTTCCGGCAAAGGAAACTCAATACCAAACCGAAAACTGAACATGCCCAACGGGAAGCTCCTGATCTCCCTGTGTGCGCATCACCATGCTCAAGTCTGGCTGAGGCTGTCATTCTGCAACAAGAATCGAGCCGGTCCAAATTGCAAACGGCTGTTCCATGCTGTGCAGCTCAAGCTTGTGGAATAAGGTTGGGAAATTGGTGCGTTGCCTAAGGTGTGATGTTTGAAGTCTCAAGGACTTGATCTTGAGTCAGCATCTTGACGTACCCTCGGAGCTAGCGGGCTGGACCAATCAAACACAGTTCAAGAAAATATGTCGGTGTAGAATATCAGATTGAGCCAGGATGTCTGCATTGCTGAGACATGGCCTGAAAACCCTCTACTCTACTCCATGAAGCGTTTTGATCAATGTTGGCACGACACATGACACAACAGAGCGCACCAAACATGCGCTCAAACGACCAAGTCTTTAGCTTCGGGCCACTTCTCAACCGCCGATGTCCAGTCCTTCTCCTCCCTCAGAAGCAAATCTAACTTTTGCAAAGTCTCCATTCATGACAGGCGCGAACGGATCATTGAAGCATCTCGAAGCCGTTTCTTGCTTCATCTCTTGCACAAAGTCAGCACCGAACCTGGCTGGCTCAGTACCTGGCGCTGGCCCAGTGCCCAACTAATCATATTCAGACTGAAGCGACTCGACGCTAAAGCACCGCCAAAACCATTTGGAAATGATGGCACTGGGTTTTAAGAACTGGTGCCCTGATCATGGGGTATGAATCCTTGATCTGTTCAAAGCCATGAAAAGCCAGAACGACACCACGACACAAAACCATTCAACCATCTTGAAGTGATGCACCGTGAAGGCTTTGGACCGCTGCGATCTCTGCTTTCGAGGCCGAACATCTAACAACTGTGAGTTTCAAAAAACTATGGCAACAGGAACTTCTACCAACCTGCACATCACCATAATATCTGCGGAAAGAAAAGGGTAAGCTCACAATGATGTGCTAATCCCCTTCAATGATGTATTTATTCTCAGCGCCTCATGGACCAATCGCCTCCACTCTTTTGAGCTCTTCATCTAGCTTTGGTTTCTATGCACTCATAGGGTGGCGAGTTCGGAGTTGGACCCTCCATGCAGTGCTCCAACACATGTTTTGGAGCCCAAAAATGAGCCAATATGAGAGGTCCATCACCTGCAACTCTCTCAGGTTATGGGTGAAACTGCTCTGCTAGTGCAGAGCTTAGAAGACCTGATCTGATTTCACAGGCCTGGCTAAGGGCTCCTATTGCCACTACTTCTCAGGTTTTCCTGCACAAGATCCCCAGCAGTGCGGCTTCCGGCGTTTGGAAGCCATCAAGCCAAGCGGATTCTGTGACAAAGTTTGTCCAACTCCAACTCATTGAATGCAATCAATCAATTATATAGAGACCTTCATGAATAATGATCGTCGGATTGAAAAAAAACACGGTTGAAGCGGTTAAAGACTCACAACTGCCACTGGAATCCGCTGCAAGCTCTTGCTCGGCCTCGCACGAACTCGTCAGGCCACAGGAGGTGCCTTAGAAACAGGGACAGGTCGCATATTCGAAAGGAGTCCAATGAGCAGTTTCAAGTCATGCCTCAACCAACAACCTATCCTGAGTTGGCCCTGGTGTGGCCTACAATTCATGCTCTAACCAAGTGTCACACGAGTATGTTTTAGAATTCTGGCATGCCACTTCCTCACACCTGGACAACAAGTCGCTGGGACGGCTTTCAAGGACCTGCCCAATTCGACATGCACAGGCTAAGAGTAAGAAATTAAAAACAAACACGGTGGAGGTGCACGTACCAATGCTAGTCACAACCCCGCCACACAAATTCATGTTTTCCTTTTGCATTCTCCTTGATTTTCAGCTGACTCTCCCCTATTTAAGCTATCAGTATTTTAAGCCCTTTTGGATCCCCCGTCAATTACCACAGCTTAGATCAGGTGTCACTGGCCAGGTGGCCGGGGGCGGCGGAGATGCGTCCTCCGCTGGGCCCTCGTCGTAGGTCGTCTCCTCCGTGGCTTCCGTCTCCGCCTTGGTGGGGTGGCGGTCATCCTCTGCCAGCAACGCGTAGATCTCGGCCTCGGTGGGCTGTGTGGAGTTCAACACGAGGTGTTGAAGAATGTGGAAGATAATTACATGATAACTTACAATATATTGATCTTATATATAAAGGAATGAATACTATGGGTTGCTGAATGCTACTGATTGGTCAGCCTGTGACTCATTTAGGCCCATGCTTATCCTTTCGAAACGCGCAAGACTAAGACCTCCAACTATCATGTTGGAGGCTCAGGGTTCTATTTCAGTGGACGCTATGAGACCAAGCAGCAAGCACTTCATCTGGAGGATGCTCCTTGTTCTTGATTGCCAAGGAAATTGCTTCCTTGAAGACCCTCACCACATTTGTCCCATCAGCGCATGACACCTCAAGCAACAAAGTTGCAGCTAGCTAGGCTAGCAGGAAACTTTCGAAGGCGCTAACTCTTTCTCATGCTCTGTTGAATCGTACAAGAACCACCTCCAACATGCAAAGCCCCTCATACTTCGATCTGCCAAGAAGCAAAAAAGAATGGTAGCTGATGAGTGAGTGGGAAGTTGAATTTCCTGGGTGTGACCACGGGTGAAGTTGCGCACTCGCTTCTCTGCTTCCTCTAGGCCCAGTCAGACTTGCAAGAGCTACTTCAGAAGTCAAACAGTATGATGCGAATCATCGACATTCACATCTAAGCATGTGCACTGGTGGTACTCTAGGTATGTCTGTGTCTGATCCTTGGGATCAAATCTCTACCAAAGAAAATGGCAAGAATGTTCCGCATCCACCGGTGACGCCGAACTTGACGCCGTCGCTGTTTGAGCCGTTTGAGGCCGTGGGCTGTTGGACCTCGACACCGTACAGGCTGAATACTGCCGAGCCTCTTCTTAGCCATTGATGGCTCTACATCAATCTTGTTTGCCACGCAAACAACTGGTATATCAGGACCTCGTTCAAAAATCCCGACGGTACAGGCTCAAATCTGCAAAATGGGCACTGTTGGGACAGGGCATAAGAGCCACAGCTAGGCTGCTGACAATAGTGCCGGATTTCTTTGTACCACCTAAGCAAATCCAGTGCTGAGCAATGTGTGGGGTCTTGCATAGTTAAACTAACCCCTATAATAATACATATTATATATATCATATTATGTGTCGTATGCATTTCAATCAGCATTCCACAACCTAAATGAAACATACAAAGTGTATTCTGCATGTCCATAATTATCTCATCTGACACTTCTTTTTCATGCAATCCGTAGGGACCTGGGGTCCGAACGTCTCCAGATTTTTGTATGTGATTTTCCGCGTCACGTCGAAGGCCAGGATACACGCATTGGCCTCACTAGTGGGATGTGTGCCGCAACCCGTGTGGCTGGTGCACACCGCCTTCCCGCGCTGATGGGTGTGTAATATACTACAGTATACTAATTTACTATGACTATGACTATGTTAAACCCTGTTGAAGGTCTAACAATCCTCTATGTTTACGTTGACTATGTTGAAGGTTTACGTTACAATCCTCTAGTAGGGCCCAGGACTCGCTCATTTCTTCAAGCAATCTTGAACATGCTTGAAAATTGCATCCCATAATTATCACTGGTTATTATTGGCCCTCGCCTGAAAATAGTACGAAGCATGTAGCTTCAAAAACTGCTCCTGTCCGGCCGTGTCCCAGAAGTCTATGGTCCATCTTCTGCCATCCTTGCACCCGCAGGACTGCATCCAGAATTCACATGAAAATTGGGCGCTGATGGTTTGCTTTCTCCAACTGTGGATGAATTCCATGGTTCCAAGGCAAAATGTGTTGGAACTCATGGTCCTCGGCCGTGTGGTGATATCGGAAGAGTGTCAGGGCAAAGGTGGAGAGCGTCCGTGGATTGTACTCTTCCTGGGTGAAGCGCCCATCGGAAAATGCATCGACGCTCGCGTCGGATGGACATCTAAACCAACAACGACAACCACCACCACAACCATAAGGTATGGAAACATCGATGACACATTCTGTTCAGTTGTATAAGTGCAAGCAACAACATACAAGAACACCGTGAAATGAGGCTGCAACCACGACGACGAATTGAGGACCCAACCCCCCCACACCCAGCAGCACCTCACGCCGAGCGACAAGAAGAAAGCGTTCAACCATCTTAGACTTTCCAACTGCGGAGTCACCACAAAGGATAATCTTCAAGTCCTGAGCGGATTCTCGGCGGACCACTCAGAGTTTTCTTCAAACGAAAGAACGTGGCTATACACTGCTGGCAACTCGGCCGTCATTCACCGCCCAGCTAAGCAGCGTTGGTCCGCGAATGGCTTCGACTCCTAAGATTGTGTAGGTGGACCTGACATATGAGTAGCCGCGTAGCATCTGGTCTGTATCCAGAGCAAGCCATGTGGAACATGCTGACCAACGTTCGGGACTTCAAGACATGATCGCCTCTTGAAACTATGTTGCATCATGAATGACGTCGAACAAGGGGCTAGCGGCTAGCATGAAAAAAAGTGACGATATGCCTGCTTGGCAGGCCCGGTGTTCTTGTACCCGGCGGTTGTCGCTTGAACTGTGAAACTATACCGCTTGCTAAGCATGCTAAGCTTTATTACTGTGGAGGACCTGTTTGCGTCATCACTTTCTTGCTCTCCTATCTTCCCAGCGGGCAATGTATTTGTTCATTGGTTCTTAATTGAGCTTTTTGTAAAGCCCGCCCCTACTTATATATATATATAGTTACCGTGTATATGTATATATATATACATATATACGTAGGCCCTTACTTGCATAATTGAGTAAGGGCTAAGTTAGCTTCTAGGTAGGACGCACGATAGCTCACGCTCGCACTAATGATTTGGTTTCTAGATTTTTAGTAAGCGACAACACAAGCATCAAGAACAAATTCAAAAATAATCAAAAATAGATTTAAAACATAGCAACTCTTTGATGACAACGAGAGGAACACCCTAGAATACCACCTTCCAGAATCCCAGAATAGCTTCTGCTGGCGTTTGATCATCTTCGGCCAAGGGCCCTGGAACTTCTTCCGCCATGGCACCAGAACAAAGATGTGAATTGTCAAGAAACCTGGAGGAGTGTCAACAGTTGATGCTGCTGATGCTAAGAATTGTTTAGAGCTGTGCGGCTTGTTGAGCCGAGCTTAGCTTTCATGGACATCCTTTCTTGGCCAGCTTTTTGGGCCAAGACTTGCGTGAAGCCGTGCCAAACACCGCGCCGACCTTGCAAGGTGTTCTTGACACCACTTCATCTTAAGACCCATCGGGCAAACCTAATGAGCTTCCGACCTATCCCTGGCGGATCTGGGAAGCCCACTGCACAAAATGGTCTCTGTCTTGAACATGTAAAATCAACCCATTGAGGCATTCTTACAGGATCTTGCAGGGTGTTTCGCCTACTTGCCAAACCGCGCTTCTGTCGTGCCCACGGGCTCAGCATGGCCCAACCGGCCAACCGATCAATGTGAGACCGTCTTGGGCCTCGTCTTGGCTTGCTCTCTTCAGACCAAGACGCCCCAGATCCAAACCTGGAAGAGTGCACAACTGCCATGCCAACATCCATACAAGAACACTGTTGAAGTTCTTAGCAAACATCTGGCTCACAATCCCAAAACAGGTGGTACGAGCACCACAAAGAAATTAGAACAAATTATTGATATATTTATACACCGAAATGATCCAAAAAATTAGCATTTTTGATCGTCAGCTTGGAAAGTCCACTTCTCGGAACTGCACAGGGCTTCTGCATGGGGCCCCATGACTTCTGGGTTGATTTGACCCAACAAGTCGCAACCGCAAGCGGAGCCTTCGAAGCTCCAGCGAAGGCCGCACGCGAGCGAACGCCGCACCTCATCTCTTGGCTCGGCCAGCGCGACCTCGAAGAACCGACCCGCGCGATCGGGCAATAAAGTGATATGGGAGAACTGCCCCACATGACCGCTTAGATTGAGGCCATCTTGGCCCCCCAAGCGAAACTGATAAGATGGCCCAATAGCATCCCCTCCACAACCCAAAACATGTGGCGAACGGTTGTGTCACTAGGGGCAAGGCAACTTCCCAAGCGAAAGACCCGTTAAGGGCCCAACCCTGCTTCCGACTCGGATGCTGAGACAATCTCACCCTCCTCACCTTGGTGACGGTCGGGGTGGTCGAGGGGCTCAGGGTATGACAGCCAAGACATGACTGATCATGACTGTCACGAAGGATGACAAAAACAAAATAACAAACATCCGGTACGAACCAAAATGGCCACACCAGTATTGTCAAAATCTCTGGTGCACCACTGGCCATCAAAAATGAAGACATGCCTGAAATATGCTGGAATTTCGACGTGCCAACCCCCAACTCCACACGGTTTTTGCTCTTGGCACGCTTATGGAACTTCTTCGCACGACTGGCCATACCTGGATTGGAACTCCTGCTTCGCAAACTGCAGGAGCTCGTGATCCAAACTGTTCACCTTGGCGTCTTGAGAACGACGGCGTGGGCTTTGTCATACCAACATCTAGGGATGATTCAGATGGATTATGTGGGTAGTATGACCAAGTGGGGCAATCACGGTGACTGGATGCGCTGGTCAAGTTACTGCCAAGATCTCCTTCTGAACATCTTTGCTCAGGAACTCTCGCCAGAAATTGCGGCTAGGCCCTGTGAAGCTCAAGCGCCTGCTGGCCCGAATTTGCCGGGCCTTCTCCATGGTGTGCTTCCAAACATGAAGGTCCTTGTGGGTAGCACAAACAGATTCGACCGGATCTATTCAATGGCAACTTCTACGACATGGGCCATGCGCACCTAAGCAGGAGTCTACAGTATAGTAATGCTTTCTATTCTATCTCCGCCACCCAGGTTCTTGGAGGTGCTTTAAGAATATGTGGGACAAAGATGGACAAAGGCCAGCACCACGCCTGCTTCTCATGCGCTAGTTCGAGGGCTGTCTTGAGATCCCAGCCCAGCAAGGGAGCCATCACTTCGATCGAAGACTTGAAGCAGTCGACAATGCCGAAGGCGTCTAAAGATCTCAAGTGCTCTTTGGCCAACTCCAACAAACCCGTGAAGTTCTTGTCCCAATCGTAGGCCAAGGCTGGATATCCAGACTTCTCCGGCTCGCAAATACACGCATTGCCGCCACAGCGGGTCTTGTTGCATTCCACACGCTGGAAGCCTAATAGGTAAAGAGTCTGTCGATTTCGAGACGGGTTCCTGGGATGATGGAGATACTTCTGGAAAGATTCGCTGAGGTCCTCGATATTCAGAATGCGATCAATCTCGGAAAGATCATTGGCATGGACATCCCACTGGTCGAACGACAAGAACTGCCGATGCTTCAGCCGAAGCATAAAATACTCCGACAATGTCCTCTCCTGGCAACAACAGCAAGGGGTGCTCAAAATGTAGGGCTCTTGTCTTCAATGCTTTTGACCAGGCTTACGGTGATACAGTGTGATGGGCGAAAAGGAGGCTTCAAATGTTTCATATAATGTCCGCCAAGTCGCAATGGGTTCCCGAAGGATCGTCACGATGCATCCGCGGCCTTTCCCACTTTGGGTGAATTGCCTTGCATAGTTGTACTCTAGATGATACTGGTACAGCTCCACAGCACAACGCTGCTTTCCAAAGTTGCAGCGATCCCAACCTAGTTTACACGTTTGACGGTGTCGCCCACACATCTGTTGCATAATCTGTTGACCAAATGTAGTCGACGCAGTTTTTTTGAATCCTCAGAAATGCTATCGTTGAGCAGTTCTGTGCAGGGGTGGTCTGGCCCATTTTGGCCTGCCCCACCGCACTGGTCTGCACAGCCGTGGTGGTCTGCACAGCGGTGGTTTGCCCCGCAGTGGTTGCCAAGGTGCTTCTCGCTTCAGTTGAGGTCTCCATTCCTTTGGGCAGCGGCTCGGGTGCCGCCCGAGTGCCCGAAAGCCATTGCATTTTGAACTGTAGTTTCTGAAAGTCGCTTTCCGACAAAGAAGAGTGCCCAATAGAAGCCAACAATGAGAAGCTGCACAGGAAACAGCAACTGCAGCAGAACTTGTAGTTGTCAAAGCCATGAGCCTCTGCTCGTGCCGCCCTTGCCCGCCTTACCATACCTACATGTTGCCAAGCCGGCGGAGAAATGGCTGGGCACTAGACGTGTTCTGCCAGTAATTGTAATTGTGTCCAGCACATCTCTAAGGTTAAGGCTACCTTTTGATGTCAGGTGAAGTCACCCCCTCAACCTTCCAGCCCATGCAATGCCTACAACCATACCCTCCCTGAGCTTCATCGTGCTCTTAGAAGCTTCTGCAACCAATCCTTTGTATTCTCATGCACTCTCAAGGTTTTCAGAAAACAGCTGCAGGCATCACTGTTTACCTTTGAGTAACAAGACCCCCCCAACAGCGAGATGGAAAACCATCCTGACATTAGTCCTCTAATGTCCGCTGTGGCTTCAAAGGTAACGTTTTTTTGCACGATGGAAACATGCATTGACTGGTCTTAGCACGGCTGCCCCATCTACCCACAGCTGTCGGGCGGATGCAAACAAGGAATACAATAAATGCCCTTGCCCAAGAGAAGAATGGGGCACGTATGTTTCTCCCAAAAGTTGTTCGAAGTGCGCAGGAACAGCTGACCAGCATATCTCACAGTCACAAGTGCTTGCAGCCGCCATTGCAGCCTTCCTTCAGAATCTGCACCGATCTGAGGCTGCATGAGGCTCCCCGCGCTCTCTCTTCCTTCTCCCCTTGGGAATGTCCTCCCGCAGCCGCTGCAACACCTGCTCACCACACCGTTCCAAAAGCGGAGCATCTTGGACTTCCACTGCTATTTGGAGTTTTGCCCTCCTGCGCCCCTGGCCCTCTAGGTGCAGGTGAAAGAACGCGTTGTTGGTGGACTATGGTGGACTCCTATGTTTTCCAGCCAGAAATCATGTTAACCTGGTGCCCCAGCATCTCAAACGCAATTCTTGGCACGACCAGCCACCCACATCAACAGCCTCTCGAGTCTTCTGCTCGGTATCCTGGCAGGGGAAGGTTCGCGCTAAAATCGACAGCTGCTATCCAGGAGCCCGGCCAGCTGGCACGCAAGCTTGCTCCCATGGAACATCCTTGCAACAAATGTCAGATGGCCTGCTGATTCTTCGGAAGGGCAAGAAATAGGAAGCTGATTGATGATTATATAATTGATCTGTTGTCCACTGTCATTCTTTTGGCAGGATGCTGCAACAAGGTGCAGATAGTACAACTACTGAGCGAAGGCAATCTCAGGCATCCACGGAGCTGATGAAGAGGAGCTGTTGGTCAGTAGGTCTTGAGTGTCCAGGAAAGACATCAATGGCCTCAGTGGGCGAAGGCGAAGAATCCTGTGTCTACAAACGAGAAAGACCAGGAGGGAAGATTCATCAATGACCTGGCAAGTGCATGTTAAAATTGATCAATCATGCTCTACTGTATACAGTGTTTTTGTGGCCCTCATCGGCGGAAGCAAAACTTTCGGAGCCACAGTCCAACACTTAGACAATCACTAGCTTTCGAACCAATTTCTTTGATGAAGGCCCATCTGAACTGCCCATCTGAGCTCCCAACGGAGCCCGATCATCCCGGTTGGGCACCTCTGGCTTGGTTCCGCTGACCGGTGGGACGGGCGGTCTGTGGGGCAGCTCTCCTTGCGGCAGCAAAAGGGAGACGATGGAACCCCCTAACCGACCTTGGACCGGACCTGGGAGATAGATAAATCCTGCAAATTGCTTCTACATTCTACACGCATAGGATGAGACCCCGGGAATCAACTATAGGTAGTGCATGAAGTCTTTCGTTGCGACTGTTGGGCGGACAGGCTGCGCTTCAGTTGGTCCTGCAACAGGCAGCCTAGCAGAAGGATGGGACACTTCAGTGGACTGCAATCCTTGGAGAGTACATAGCTAGGCAGCTGGACCCATGTGTGGGGTCCTAGGCTGAGCAATCTGTAACATAATGCATTATAAAAAAAATAATGCCCCCACCACGGTGACAGCATGGAAAGTCAGCAAAGTAACATCATGCAACGTCCAATGAGGCGAAAATAAAGCGAATGCATACAAAAGCCCTGAAGTGGCTCTGAACTCGTGGCATGCCTTGACGCAAAGGACTTTAATGGCGCTGGTCCTACCAAGGTCACACCGGCCAGCAATGAGCTTCGACAAAAGACTGTGCGTGGGCCTTGGAACCCTGAGCCACTACTTCACAACTACAAAAAAAACATCAGCAACCTGAATTCACGTGGGTTGAGTAGTCTTCCAGCGTCTACTGTATCTTCTTTGTGTTACGTTGTTGATCTGCCCGCGGTTTTGCAAGCCGACTGCGGCTGTGCACCTTCCAAATGCCCACTCTCAGGTGTCGAAGGAGTCAATTCTCCAACATTTCTCGTCTGCGAGCTGGGAGACAAGAATGACCTCAGGCGTGGTTCAAAGCTGCAGCCTTGAAGCCATCAAACCTACGACAGCCTGTTCATATGGCAAAGTCATCTTTGAAGACACTCAAGCAAATGTACAAACACTCAGCTTATCTCAGCTTCCCTCATCACAACATCACAATTCATACACATATATGCCCCAAGCCTCCCATCTAGTCGATCCGCAGGCGATTGCACGGCTGTCCGCGGAGGGCTCCAAGGCTCCTTGCAACTTTTGGTCAGGAAAAAGCGCAAGTTTGCCCTTGCAGCGAACCAACAACCTGTTTGACGATCTTCCAATCTCCTCTCCTGCGGAGCCATGGGGCTCAGCCTCCTTGAGAAACGGCCCGGATGAAGCTGCAGTTCTTGATTGAAGCTTGAAGCTTTACGTCGCTATCACGCTTCGAGGCACTTCCACAACTGTAATCCTCTCAATTTGCGGTCTAGCTGTGCTTAGGTAAGGGTAAGCCTATCCATGCCCATGAATTGTCTTCGTCACCAGAGGCCGAGCACTCCCAGCTCAGGCCGAGTGTATCTGAGGTTCAGACCGTGGGCTTGCCGAGTGACCGGTTCGGCCCTTCTTCAGCAAGCATTCCAAGTACTGGATCTGTTCCTGAGTGCAAGCCATGTAAGGCCTGCATGCAAGCCAGCAGCGAGCACAAATGAAAGCAGCATCAAGCAGGTTTCCTTTGACCTTGCGGACCACTATTAGGTTCACAGCTTCTGAGGTCTTGGTTACCAACGGACTGCATCGCAAAGATGCAGCAAGCACGCCTCCATCTCCCACCCGCTCTCTTTCGACTCACACCTGAGGCACAAGCCGCCTGGTCCCGGAGCCGCTTCACGGCCGTCTTCAGCACCAAGAGATCTGCCTCCTGGACAGATGAGAACCCGGGCTGGTCAGGATAACGCTGGCTGGATGCTTACGACCTTTGTTCAGGTTTGGGCTCAGACGGTCTGAGATCTTATGCGTGAATCCTTTCAATGAGCCTGCTGAAGAAAATTGCATATATATAATATATATATATGTATCTATATATATATAGACTAGTATATAGACTTATACTATATATATATTATTCCCAGGCAAGGAGGCTTAGTGCCTCACCCCTTGGCCACCCGCAATGCCAGGAGTATGGTCACAAATGGGAGACCATGCACCACTGACAAAGAAAGTGGACGCACTGGTTGGTTCTTCCCAGCTGGCTGCGTGACGGATTAGGTCCGCTTGACAGACTTCGAAAGGCGCAACTCCTGAAAGCTGTTGCTCAAAGGCAGAAATGGTTGACCTGCAGCAGCCCATGCCCTCCCACTGCAACAGCCCCCCGGACATACATCAAGATCATCGAAGTCGAACATGCGTTCTCTACTTGACCATGTTCTCTGAGTCTTCAGACTCCTTTTTTTCCGCCCTTGCTTCAAAATATGGAATATGGCCAATGGTCAATCATTTGTTTCATCATAGTTTTTTCCGTTTATTTCGCGCCCTGAGCCGCTGACTGCATTCCTGACATGGCACTAAATCACCGGCCCACGCCGCACCTTTGGGTACCTCAGGCCGACACGAAGCAAGCCACAAAGGTGGCGTATGTGAACCATATGGTGCACAACACCAATTCAACCTCAGTAGCAATGGTCTCCAACCTAGAAGCGATGGCCTCCAACCTAGCAGCGATGGCCTCCACCCTAGTAGGGAAGGCCTGCAACCTAGTAGCGATGCTAGTAGGGATGGCCTCCAACCTAGAAGCGATGGCCTCCACCCTAGTAGGATGGCCTCCAAACTAGAAGCGATGGCCTCCACCCTAGTAGGGATGGCCTCGCCTCCGATCTAGTAGCCATGGCCGGATGCCTCCACCCTAGTAGCGATGGCCTCCACCCTAGCAGGGATGGCCTCAAACCTAGTAGCGATGGCCTGCTAATTAGATGTCAGTCAGAGATCAGCCTCCTATCAATCCCTCCCTTCGCGCGAGCTTCCTCAGAGGGTTCCTGCACATTTCTGCCCTCCAACCTGCGCCCAGCGACGTTGAGGGTGCCGCAGGAGGGACACGCCACAGGGATCCGCTTCAGGGCCAGTCGCTGCCGGGCCATTCGCTCCAAGGCGGCGTTGGCTTGGCTTTGCAGCTGCGAGGTGTCCTCAGCGAGATGTCTTGGACGCGAGGTGTCTTGGACCAAGTGCCCAGGGACAACCGATGAACTCTACCTCATTGTCAAGACCTGGGCGACCTGAAGCCTGTGTTTAAAGTGTATGTGGATGTGCACGTACACACGATGTGTGCGCAAACAAATCAAAGGATGAGATGACAAAACATGAAGACAGGAGGACATGAAAGAAAACAGGAAAACAAATGCGTGCGAAGGGGAAAGGATGAAATGGAAAACCAAAGGGAGGGGACGAAAACCAATGAACCCCAACCCCATTAGAAAACCTAGGCAAACCTCGTTGAAAATGTACGTGCTGTGTGTGCACCTGAGGTGGCGACGGGTCCCAATGGACTCTAAAAATGCTTTGACCGCTCTGGTCACCTTGTGCCATGCCAAAATGGCAGGCGACATGAGACTGCTGTGGTCACCTAAAGGCTGCCAAAATGGCGGCCAGCTTGATGTTCAACAATTCAGCCATTCCTGGGCATAAGCCTCCTACGCTCGCTGCGAGCTGCTCTGTATCCGGGCAGGGCGTACATTCGACAAACCCCCGCGCAGCGGGTCCACAGGGGCCACTCTTTGGGTTCACCCTGGGCTCTCACGAGGAGAGGCACACTTATTGAATTGCGTACTGGTTTGGTTGCGGTTTGCCACACGCCAGTCCTAAGTGAAAAACTTAAGAAACCAGGGGGGTATGCGCAAAACGAGCAATCCTCAAACCTACAAAGGCCTCCAGAGCTTTTGAAAGAAAGCCCAGGTCTCAAGCTCATGAAAATCCGAGGTACTTGCCGCTGCACTAGACACTTACTGCACAAAAAAGAATGAGACAGCTTGGCACTTACGTAGGTTCATCTCAAAGCAAGTACGTCACACTAATCAGCCGTGATATCCGCATGTACTGTGGCCGCTTTGTTGGACCATCGCACACAGTACATGGATGGTCCCCCTGCTTCTACTGGCAATCAAACCGGACAATCCAACAGGAACCTTGTGACTCCACAGGTTACACACACACTTATAGAAATGCGTACTGATGTGAATGCGGTGCCACACGCCGGCCTAAGAACCCAAATCCTAAAAGGTCCAGGGCAATCCTAAAGGGCCTCGGGGGTCTTCAAAAGGAAGTGGGGCCAAACGCGCGCTCACATCTGCAGATGCATTAGCACTTTACGACATAACTCGGCACATGTTAAAATCAGCAGGTACACAGAGCTGATCAGGCTCTGCTTCCCAGATGCAAGGTAGCTTTGTTAGGCGCAGTCCCTTGCATCTGCTGCGCCCCCTGCTCATTGTAAAGGAAAACAATTCAAAAGAATCCCTGTGACTACAAGGGGCACACACACACGCCTCCCCAAACGGAGGCATATTTTACAAAGCGCCAAGCCGGGAAGGTTAAGTGAAACTAATGAAATTGACGAAGTTCCCGGTAAGTTTGATCTGCCGTCAGAGGACGAAGTCGTAGTTGACAAATGGCATCATCGTGTAATCTCACTCTGAAAAACTAAGGTGCCGACAGACTCCAATGAGTCTATATAAACGAACTTGGGCCGCTGCGGCCACGTACGCCGTGTCAAAATGGCTGGCTGCTCAGACCGCTGCGGTCACGTAAAGGCATGAGCCAGCTTGGAATTCCAAAAATGAGACAAAAATCTGAGTTCTCTCGGCCTAGGCCACCTTCGCCCGCTCTGGGCACGTACATCTCCGGGCATGGGAGATAACGACAAACCCCCGTTCGACGGGTCCACGGGAGGCACTCTACGGGCTCATCCCGGGCTCTCACTAGGAGAGACACACTTATAGAAATGCACACTGATGTGAATGCGGTGCCACACGCCGGCCTAAGAACCCAAATCCTGAAAGGTCCAGGACAATCCTAAAGGGCCTGGGGGTCTTCAAAAGGAAGTGGTGCCAAACGCGAAAGTCGAAGTCAAAACGACAAGGTGACGACGGCCGCTCACATCTGCAGATGCATCAGCGCTTTACGACATAACTCGGCAGATGTTAAAATCAGCAGGTACACGGAGCTGATCAGGCTCTGCTTCCCAGATGCAAGGTAGCTTTGTTAGGCGCAGTCCCTTGCATCTGCTGCGCCCCCCTGCTCACTGTAAAAGAAAACAATTCAAAAGAATCCCTGTGACTACAAGGGGCACACACTCTGACAATTGTATTCAGGTATCTCAATTCCCACGTTGAGAAGGAAGGCGAGGAAACGGAAAGGTGCCTGGGTCCGATCACTTGAAAAGTTAAACATTGTTGTCACAAGGCGGCAGCAATCAAACCGGCGGTGCAGCTGCTGGGGACGAGTAGGTTTGGGGGTGGAGGCATGAAGAACCATGAATCAAAGTGGAAGAGTAGGGTGACAGCGTGTGAAAAAAATCAGCAGGTACGTCGATTTGGCGTCCCAAATCGATTTTTCACAGATGCAGCACTGGCGTCTTCGTTGGTGCCAGTCCAGTGTGCATCCCTGGCACCCCCTGCTAGTGAAACGAAAGGAAACCCTTTGACCAAGGGGGCGACACAGGTTGCCGTTGTTGGCGCTTTTTTCACAAACCGGTGGCAGGCTTGGTTTTGGACATAGAGCCTCACTAGCTCGGCGGCAGCAACTTCAGCGCTGGAGGGTGGAAAGGTGTATTTGTGGATAGTGTGGAGTCTGGATTGAAGGCCTGACAGAGCCAAGCGCCGGCTCCCGGCTGTGGTGGCATCCCTGATTTTCCAGGGTTGGGAAGGTTGTATGTAGGTGATGGTGCGTTGCTGGAGGTCAATGTTGAACCCCAGGCGGTGAAAGTCATCGACAGCTTCCAGTTCCACTGGGTCCCCGAAGAAATTGTGGTGGACAAGGGTCTGAATGGCTGGGTGGTGGAGGAAGTGTTCATTGTGGACAATGAAGCGGTTGTCAACGTAACGGTAGTAAGCAAAGTGCAGGTCTGTGTGTTGCAATAGGTTGTTGTGGATCTGGTGCCAGGAGTGTTCAATGAGGGTGATGGCGACATTGCAGAGGGCTGGAGAGAGTTGGGAGTGAATCCCAGCTCCTCGTATTTGTTTGTAAGTGTTATTGCAAGCCCGGAAAATGCAGGTGTTGAGTGCATAAGCGACGATAGTGGTGATGTCGGAGGTCTGGATGGTGCGTTGTGTAGGGTGTTTTTGGTGGTGTCTGCCGATGTGGGAGTGGTGGAAGGGATTGCCGGTGGCTTGAACATCCACAGTGAGAGTGTGGATTGTTGTTGTTGCCAGTGCTGTATCATGGAGTGGACTGCATCGATCAGTCGATGTTGGGGGACCGAGTTGAAGAAGCCCACCAGGTCGTCGTTGGTAGCGTGGAGGGAGATGTCTGCTGGTGTTTGAGTGAGGTAGCTGTGGAAGTGGTGCCATAGCTGTGGAATGAGGTTGCCTGTGAGTGAACGGAAGTAGGAAATAATGGTGCGGCCCTTTTGCCAGTGCTTTTTCTCCTTGAGGTGAACCACGCCGTAGGGAATGTTGAAATCCTTGCGGAATCCCCACTTGTAGCGTGTGCGGAGGATGGGTGGGACCGTGGCTTTGAGGTGGTCGTGGATGTTGGCGGCTGTGAGATATGGAAGTGGTTCAAAAAGTTCTGGGGATTGCCATGTGTTCAGAGCTCCGGTGAAATGTTGACGAGGGCAGAACAGTCGGAGTCGTTGTAGTTCATGGTCAGCATGGTGAAGTACTGTATGTGGGCCGAGAAGTTCCTGGAGTTGTCGGAGCAGGTGAGCGGTAAAACGGGGTTGGTGTTGGAGATGAGTGTTGTGGAGGCGCCATTGGTGTGTGAGGAACGGTTCCAAGTGCTGGACGAGGGATGGTGGTAGCCCTTGAATTTTGAGCCACTTCGTGTAAGCTTGCTGGAAAGTAAGGAAGTAGCGGGCCTTGCTGGGGTAATAAGTGCTGTTCATGTTGGCGTTGAGGAAAATGGTGAGATGTGGTGGAAGTTGCAGTTGGTCCAAGGTGAGGATGTAGTGACCATTGGTGGTAGGTGTCAGGGTCGTGGAGGAGAGTGCGAAGGTGGTCGCACGGAGAAGGGAGATCTGCTGGATCTGGTGGTGAGTGAAGAGTGTCTTCCCAGGTCCTGTGATGTGGAGCTGAGATCGCAGAGTCTTGTGTGCTGCTTCACGGATGCGATGGGAAGGAAGGTGCAGGGGGATGGCAAAATGTTTGTGCTGTTGGATGGTGGTACGGAGCCATTGTTGACAGTGTTTGGTAAAGTCTTCGTGCGCCAGAAAGGGCACTGTGAGTGGAATGTTTGGTTTGGGTGGTGTGAGATTGCGATAGAGAAGGGCTTTGTTGATGATGTGGAGGGCTCTGCTGCGGCCTGGTTCTTCAAGGTTGGCGGCCATACGCCGGATGGCATAGACTTCTAAGTCCGTGTGTCGGCCACACCGCAATTGTTTGGCTGCTTCGAAGGAGGCTGCGGTGTGTTTGGTGAGGTCACGAAGAAGTGTGAGCGCGTGATGTTTGGTGGAAGTGAAAAGATGGGGTTCGCGGAGGGTGTGTTGGCGTTGCCTCAATCGTCGGAAGAGGCGTTTGTGGGTGGCTAGTCTGGAGTAGAAATGCGCGCGATGTTTGGTGAATTGCCATCCCTGGGCCTTGAGCTTGAGGTGTTGGGAGATGAACGGCCAGTTGAGTGTAGGCATCCAATTGGCAATGTGGTGGTGTTCCTGGATCCAGGCTTGATCGTAGGTGTCGTGGGACGTGAGCTGGATGGTTGTGTAGTGGTGAATGTTGTTGTGGGAGTGCCAGTAGCGTAAAGATAGTTCGGCTGAAATAGGAATGTTGTTCTGGAGTTGTTTGAGCTTGGCGCGGCGGTTGTGCTCCCTATGAGGGATGCCAATGGCTGTTGAGCCGACGTAGAAATGACCATGCTGGTGGTAACAACGCTGGGGGGGAATGGGGTTGAAGTGGAGTTTGATGTAGACGGAATTCTGGGAAAGAAAGTTGTGGTAGTGGTAGGTATTGGGAAGGATGTGGAGTTGCCGGAAACGGTTTCTCCATTGTTGGGATCGATGTGTTGTGGATGGGTAGGCAAAGAGCAGAGTGATGTGAATGAGGCCTGTTGTAAAAATGGCTTCCGCGCGTTCGATGTATTGTGTGTGGTGGATCAAAATGGATAGAGCGCAGTGGAGGTGGAAGAGTTGTTGCATAGTGTTGTGGCTGGGTTGCTTTTGGCTGAGCATAGCGAGTCAGCAGCCAATTGCTGCTCCCACACTTGCCAAGTGTTGCAAACTGCGAATAGGGAGACGATTGAAGCGGCCGAGTGGGAGGCCGTAGCGGGTAGCTGCGTCTTTCAATTGCTGGGTAGTGACTTTACTTGTTTGTAGCAAACGGAGGACTTCATTGGCGGCCTCCTGGGCAGTGGGTTCGAAGGTGGTGACCCACTGCTGGATCTCGGCATTGGTCCAGCTGTCGGGGGCGTTGTCCTTCAGTGTTGGGTGTGGAGGTTGTTGTGTTTGTGGTTGTGTGCCGCGGTCGAGGTCCGGCAGGGAACACTGGGCGTGGAAGGTCGTGGTTGAGGTCCGGCAGGGAACACTGGGCGCGGATGGTCGTGGTTGAGGTGCGGTAGGGAACACTGGGCGTGGAAGGTCGTGGTTGAGGTCCGGCAGGGAACACTGGGCGTGGATGGTCGTGGTTGAGGTCCGGCAGGGAACACTGGGCGTGGATGGTCGTGGTTGCGGTCCGGCAGAGAACACTGGCTGTGGATGGTCGTGGTTGAGGTCCGGCAGGGAACACTGGGCGTGGATGGTCGTGGTTGAGGTCCGGCAGGTTGAGGTCCGGCGAGGAGGAGAAGAAGAAGGAGGAGGAGGAGGAGAAGTCAGCTAACATAAAATCTAACAACCCTCACCTGACAGGTGGGGAAAAATCAAAAAAGTCAACCATAGACCACAGCTCGAAAAAGTCAAAAAAACAAGTCCCCAAAAAAAAGGTCGAAAAAGAAGTCTTTTTTAAAAAAGTCAAAACTGTGGCTCCTTGCCTTGGCAGATTACTGGAGTCAAGAAAAGTAAAAAAAACAAAAAAGAAGCCGAAAAAAAGCACCAAAAAAAGACGCCATTTATAGACCACAGCTCGAAAAAGTAAAAAAAAGTCGAAAAATGTCAAAAAAAAAAGAAGTGCAAAAAAAGTCCACCAAAAAAAGAAAAAAGTCGGAAAACTGTCAAAAAAAGGTCGGATCTGGGCAAATTGACTTTTTGGACTTTCTGAAAGTTTCTGATTTGACTCTGTTTAACTTTGACTTTTGGGATTGACTTTTTTTGACTTCTTTTAACTTTAGAAAACAGGCTCTGTCCAATGATATTTTAAATAAGGGTATGCGCAAAACGAGCATTCCTCAAACCTACTTGCCGCTGCATTAGACGCTTACTGCTCAATAAAGAATGAGACAGCTTGGCACTTACGTAGGTTCATCTCAAAGCAGGTACGTCACGGTGATCAGCCGTAATATCCGCATGTACTGTGGCCGCTTCGTTGGACCATCGCGCACAGTACATGGATGGTCCCCCTGCTTATACTGGCAACCAAACCTAACATCCAACAGGAACCTTGTGACTCCAAAGGTTACACACAGACACACACTTCGAACTTCGAACTTTGATTTTCAGTTAATGCAATCTCTGGAAGAAAGGAATGGTTCAACGGTAAGGTGGAAAGTCAGCGCAATTGTAGATGTTTCAACAAAGGTTTTTCTTACGTGACTGCGGAAAGCGCACGGCGGCAAAACGGCAAGTCGGCTGCAAGTCTGCGTTGGGAAACCTGTTTTGGGGATGGAAGACATGAAACACCATGAAACAAACCAAAGGAGTGGACAGCGTGGGCAACAGTTTCTTAGCAGGTACACGGTCAGACGTCTCTGACCGCATCCACCGAGCAAGCATAGCTTTGTTAGCCAGCGTTTGCTTGTCGGCCGCTGGCCCCCTGCTTGTGGAGAACAGGTGGTGGAAAAGAGGTGGTGGAAAACCCTTTGTCCAGGGTGGGACACACACACAGGTCGCCGCATTCGGCGCTTTTTCAAAAACCGGTGGCAGGCGTGGTAGTTATGCCCCTTTTGGACATATAGGTTCACGAGTTCAGCCGCAGCAAGGTCAGCGCTGGAGGGTGGAAATGTGTATTTTCGAATGGTGTGAAGTCGTGATTGAAGGCCTGATAGAGCCAAGCGCTGGCTCCCGGCAGTGGTGGAGTCCCGGATCTTCCAGGGTTGAGAGGGTTGCATGTAGGTGATGGTGCGTTGTGGAAGGTCGATGTTGAAACCGAGGAGATGAAAGTCCTCCACCGGTTCTAGTTCCACTGGGTCGCCAAAGAAATTGTGGTGGATGAGGGTTTGGATGGCCGGGTGTTTAAGGAAATGTTCGTTGTGGACAATGAAGCGGTTGTCGACATAGCGGTAGTAAGTAAAGTGGAGGTCTGTATGTTGAAGGAGGTTGTTGTGGATCTGATGCCAGGAATGCTCAATGAGGGTGATGGCAACGTTGCATAGGGCTGGAGAGAGCTGGGATCCAATCCCGGCCCCTCGGATTTGTTTGTAAGTATTGTTGCAAGCCCGGAAAATGCATGTGTTGAGGGCAAAAGCCACGATGGTGGTAATGTCGGAAGTCTGGATGGTGCATTGGGTGGGGTGCTTCTGATGGTGTCGGCCAATGTGTGAGTGGTGGAAAGGATTGCCTGTGGCCTGGACATCCACCGTTAAGGTGTGTGTGGATTGCTGTTGTTGCCAGTGGTGGACAAGGGAATTAACTGCGTCGATGAGTCGGTGCTGGGGAACGGAGTTGAAAAAGCCGACCAGGTCATCGTTGGTGGCATGTAGTGAGATGTCTGGCGGGGTTTGGGTGAGGTAACTGTGAAAGTGGTGCCAAAGCTGGGGAATGGACATTTGGCCTGGATGTTGAGGGTAGAGGTGTTGGAGGATGATGTCAAGGGCACGGCTGGTGATGCGTAGCAGGTTGCCACTGAGTGAATGGAAGTATGAAATGATTGTACGGCCTTTTTGCCAGCGCTTCTTCTCCTTGAGGTGGACAACCCCGTAGGGAATGTTGAAGTCTTTTCGGAAGCCCCACTTGTAGCGAGTGCGCAGGATGGGGGGGACAGTGGCGGCCAGGTGGTCGTGGATGTTGGCGGCAGTGAGGTATGGAAGTGGTTCGAAAAGTTCGGGGGATTGCCAGGTGTTCAAGGCGCCAGTGAAATATTGGCGAGGGCAAAACAGCCTGAGTTGCTGGAGCTCATGATCGGCATGGTGGAGTAATGTGTGTTTGCCCAAATGTTCTTGGAGTTGGCGAAGCAGGCGAGCTGTAAAACGGGGTTGTTGTTTGAGGTGTATGTTGTGGAGGCGCCATTGGTGCTCAAGGAAAGGCTGTAGGTGTTGAACAAGGGATGGTGGAAGCCCCTGTAGTTTGAGCCATTTGGTATAGGCCGTCTTGAAAATGAGGAAGTAACGAGCTTTGCTTGGGTAATAGGTACTGTTCATATTGGCGTTGAGGAAAATGCTGAGGTGTGTAGGGAGTTGGAGTTGATCAAGTGTGAGGATGTAATGGCCGTCGACGGTGGGGGTTTCCGGATCCTGCAGGAGGGTGCGAAGGTGATCGCAGGCACAGGGGAGGTCTGCGGGATCCGGTGGGGAGTGGAGGGTGTCCTCCCATGTGCGGTGGTTGTGTAGGTGGGAGCGGAGGGTTTTGTGGGCGGCTTCCCTCAGTCTGTGTGAGGGGAGGTGGAGGGGTATGGTGAAATGCTTGTGCTGCTGGATGGTGGTGCGTAGCCATTGTTGGCAGTGCTTGGGAAAGTCGTCATGGGCCAAGAAAGGCACTGTCAGTGGGATGTTTGGCTTTGGTGGTGTGAGATTGCGGTAGAGCAAGGCTTTGTTGAGAATGTGAAGGGCTCGGCTGCGGCCAGGTTCTTCCAAATTCGCGGCCATACGCCGGATTGCATACACCTCGAGGTCTGTGTGGCGGCCGCTTCTTAGCTGCTTTGCTGCCTCGAAAGAGGCTACAGTGTGTTTGGTGAGGTTGCGAAGGAGTTGGAGGGCGTGATGCTTCGTGGAAGTGTAAAGGTGTGGTTCTCTGAGGGTGTATTGGCGTTGTCGAAGGCGTCGGAACAGTCGTTTGTGGGTGGCTAGTCTGGAGTAGAAGTGGGCTCTGTGTTTCGCAAACTGCCATCCCTGAGCTTTGAGTTTGAGGTGGTGGGAAATGAAAGGCCAGTTGAGTGAAGGCATCCAGTTGGCTATGTAGTGGTGCTCTTGAATCCAGGCTTGGTCGTATGTGTCATGGGAGGTGAGTTGGATAGTGGTGTAGTGGTGGATGTTGTTGTGGGAATGCCAATAACGTAAAGAGAGTTCTGCAGAAATGGGAATGTTGTTTTGAAGTTGTTTGAGTTTGGCGCGGCGGTTGTGTTCACGGTGGGGGATGCCGATAGCTGTGGAGCCAACGTAGAAGTGGCCGTGTTGGTGGTAACAGCGTTGGGGTTGGTCGGGATTGAAGTGGAGCTTGATGTAGACGGAATTGGAGGAGAGGAAGTTGTGGTAGTGGTATGTGTGTGGTAAAATGTGGAGCTGGCGAAGGCGGTTGCGCCATTGTTGTGAGCGACGGGTGTTGGAGGGGTATGCGAAAAGTAGTGTGATGTGGATGAGGCCGGTTGCAAAGATGGCCTCGGCGCGGTCAATGTATTGGGTGCGGTGGATGAGCATGGAAAGTGTGCGGTGCAGGTGGAAGAGCTGGGTGAGGTTGGTGTGGCTGGGTTGCTGCTGGGCCACAATGGCGAGTCAGCAACCAATGGCTGCTCCGACTCCCACCAGCTGTTGTAGGCTGCGAATGGGGAGTCGATTGACTCGGTTGAGGGGTAGGCCATATTTTGTGGCTGCTTCTTTTAGCTGCTGCGTGGTGACCTTGCTGGTTTGCAGCAGTCGGATGACTTCCGTCGCAGCTTCTTGAATGGTGGGGTCGAAGGTAGTGACCCATTGTTGGATCTCTGGGTAGTTCCAGCCTTCGGGGATGTCGTCTTGCAGAGTGGGGTGTGGTGGTTGCAGGACGTCGGTGATGGCTGGTGGTTTCGGTGGTGGTGGCGTGGGTGCGTGAGAAGGGGCGGCTGGTGCGGAAGATCGGCTGGTGTTCTTGACTGGTGTGAGTGGGTTGCCCAGGGCCTGGAGTTTCTGGCGTGCACGAGCCAGTTCGTCGTTGGTGGTCTTGAGAGCGCGTAGGGCGGAGCCTTCCGCAGGTGCTGGGGAGTGGGTTTGCAGTTGGTCGATCAGGAGTTTGATGAGGGGAGCGTGAAAAGCTCGGGCATGGGTAGTTTTGTTTGGAACGTCTGTGCTCTGTTGTGTGTGTAGAGCCTCCGCTATGCCGTCAAGGTCAAGGCGGTGCTCGCGGAGTTGTTGGAGGAAAAGGGTCACAAAGACCGACTCCGCTATGCTTCTGGTGGCAATGAAACCGGTAAATTTGCCGTTGCTCAGTGTACGGGCGGTGAACTCGGAGGTACCGTGGTAGGCCAATTGCCACGGGAAGACCTCAAAGGTGGGGAGGCCAGCCACTCCTGCTTTGCGAGACCACTGGGTGGGTTGAATTGTACGATGTAGTTGGTGGCCGTGCAGGGTGTTGGAGTCCCAATGTTGCTCGGTGGGGTTCCAGGAGTCGGGAACAGGTGGTGTGGGAGATGGGATGTGTGGGGGCGGTGGGGCGGGTGCTGTGTTGCCACGTGTGGTAGGTGGTGGCGGGGGGCTGTGTTTGAAGGTCGATGGTGGTGGAGTGACAGGGTCGGCCGTGGGCAGAGGTGGCGGCGGCGGAGGTGGAAACTCTGGCTGGGAGCTGGGTGCCTGGGGTGGGGGTGTGTGCTGCGATGGCGGTGTGTACGGTGGAGTCACATAAGGGTTGGAGTGGTGGACGTGGTGCGTGCGAAGTGCGTGAGTGAGTGGGCCGTAGGTGCCTGTGGGGCTGTAGGTGTGGTGGGCTGTGGTGGGAGGAGAAGTTGTGGTATCTGGGTTGGTGAGCTGCTGATGGTGTTGCTGCATCAAATAATGATTCCAGTAGTATTGTTGCCACTGCGCATCCATGGTGGCTGAGCGAAGGATCAAGGAATCGTGGGCGTGGATCACCGGTTGTTGATTTGAGCAGCTGAAAATGTAAAAACAGGTGCAAGACAGTCAATGGGGGGGAGCAATGGTGGTGTTAAAGCAGTCACGCTGCCGGAAAACCGGTGTCAAATGGAAAAACTCCAACGACCGCAGAAAACACAGGAAAACCGGAAAAACCCAAAAGGCGCCTGTGTGGGTGCGAACACCTTATGGAAAACCAGACTGTCCACGGAAGCGCGCTGTTTTTCGTTGCGCAAGGTGAAACTGAACGTGGTTGTCTGCGGAACAAGCTGAGCGACTGCCCGAAGATGATGGGCGTGTTGTTGGAAAGTTGTGTTGAGCCGGGAACAACATGGTCAAAAAAGAGGGTGTGAGAGTGGTAACATGTTGTACAAGGCATCTTCGGTGGAGTCATGGCAGGCGCCTCAGGAGCTGCAGCTGCGTGATCAATGGTTATCTGCATGCCACGGGTCGGTGACCGGATCGTACTCCTGTTGCGATAGCGGCAAGGGGCGCCCTTGCGCGTCCAACCAGATCGTGGGTGGGCGGTGTGTGACCACCGGGGGTGGTGAACTCAAAGTGGAGGAGCCAGTCTGTGGTGAGATGAGAGGGTTGGGTTGCTGTGTTGGAATGGAGTACTGTGCTGGCCATGGGTGAATGGGTGTAGGAGCGGCTGTTGGTGGTGCCACTGAGGGTGCTGGCGTATAGGATCCGCCTTGAAAGGAAGGCCAGCCAGTTGCCGGGGGAACAGGCTGAAGGGGTTCGGTGGTAGAGTGTTGCTGTAGGGCTTGAGAAAGCGACGGTGGTGGTCGCTTTGGAAGTGGGTGGACTGTAGTGGTAGCATGGCGGTTGATGCCGGAGGCACTGCCAGGGGGCGTTGGAGAGCCTGTGCGTGGATCTGGCTGGCGGGTGCGAGTGGGGGTAGTGGTGCGAGGAGGTGTCTTGGAACGCCGGTTGCGTGGCGTGCCGCCGATGGGGGATGGAAATGTAGGTGGGGTATGGGGCTGTTCTGGCAAAGTGACAGGAGGTGTAGGGATGAGGTTGACGTATTGCCAGCGATCGTGCGGTTGTTTGTTGGTGGCTGATGTGGGATTGGGGGATGCTGTGGGAAACGTACTGCTGGCGGCTGGAGGGGAAGTTGCCGATTGGCTGCTGTCTGTTGTGGGCATGAGGCCGGCAAAAGAGGGGAGCTGGACGATGGCGTGGATGTCCGTCTGGACATGACGGTGGTGGGTGGCTGTTCTGGGGGTTGCTGGAGGTGTGGTCTGTTGGGATTCGTGCATGAGAAGTGGTGGAAGTGGATTGGCCAGGATGGATTCTGACGGTGGAGGAGTTTGAGTGGCGACGTCTAGAAGCGCAGGGGTGAAGTGGAACTGGGAGGATGGTCAGTCTCGTTGTGTGTTGATGTGGAGGTCTGTGCGGTTAGGTTGGGGTCCAGGAAATATGCTGCTGGGGGAAACCGAGCCATGGTGTCAATGGCATTGAGAGCCAGGCGGGTGTGGCTCTGAATGCGTTGTACGTTGTTGTGATAAATGGCGATGAGCCGCTGGACAGGTGGTGGGAGTGTGTCAGTTAAAGGTGGATGTCCAATAGGGGTGTCAGTGAGGGCGTTGAGGCTGTCCAGGTGTTGGTGGAGAACGAATCTGTGGACGTGAAGGTCGGTGAGAATGCCCATAAGGGCATGGGGTGGTTGGAGGGTGTATACTTCGGCCCAAAACGATTGGTCTGCCGAGATGCTTGTGGTGGCTGATGGTGCGGGTTGTGAGGGTGGGGAGAGTGGGTTGGGTGGGGGTTGCTGCGGGGATGTTGGATCCTGCACTTGCGGAGGGGTTTCCTCCGGATCTTCATTGAAGAAAAGTAGAACCTCAGACTGCTCATCATAGTCGGCGTGCCGCTCCATTGACAGCTAAGTGTGGAGGCGGTGCACGGTTGCAGGTCACGATCACGAGTTTGAAAAACGGCTGCAGTCAGGGGGAACACACTTGCAAGTGGGAGTGAGAGGTAAAAACCTGGTGTCCAACTAAGCAGAGTAGGCAGGAAAATGTAGGAGAAGTCGGAGAAATGGAAAGCGAACAAACCGAACGGAGGTGGCGTTCTTTTTGCCATCACACGCTATGTGGAGGTGTGGGGTGAGACTATGAGCTGCTGTGGCGTGAGTTGAGCTCGGCCGCGGCTGCAGCAGCGGCTTGGCGCGCAATCCGCAGGATGGTTTGTTGAAGCGTGGCCGCCTGCTGCTCTGTGAGTGGCGCATCGGGAATGGGGGGTACCGGTGGGAAAACTGTAGTGGTGTTGGTAGTAGTGGTTGGTCTGAAGTGAGATGGCGGTGCGGGACTTGATGTGACTGGGCGTCGAGTGGGGTGTGCTGTGGGATTGAGGTAATGCTTGATGTCGTTGGAGAAGTTGAAGGGTAGGAGTTGGCCATTCCGGTGGGGACGTGGAATAGCGACCTGTACAGGGTTGCGTGTGGGCGCTGTTGGAGGATGGGCATGGTGCCAGTGTGGGGGCGCACCCAGGTGGTATTGATGGGTGGGTGCCCCGGACGTGCTTTTGGTAGAATGGGAACATTGGTGGTGAGGATAACTGGGTCCTCAGTGCTGGTGGAGGATGTGGTGGATGGTGGTGCTGATGTGGTGTGTGCAGGGGTGGCCGCAGGCGGTGTTGGTGATGGCTTGAGGTTGGTCTGTAGTGTGTTGCGTGTAGATAGGTTGCGGTATGATGTATGAGAGACTGGTGGGGCTTTGGGTGGTGGCGTTGTGGATGTGGTGGAGGTTTTGTCCGGTACGGCGCTGACCGGAGGGCAAAGCATGGGAACTTGCTGTGGGGAGTCTTCTTCCTTTTTCATGAAATCAAGTTTTGGGTCCTTGGTGGATGATGCATCGGCTTCTGCTTTTGTGGGGTGTGGCGTCTCTTCCTTCACTTCGATAGACTCCGTTGGAGTGCGATCCCAATCTGGAGAGTCGTAGTCCATGGGATGGTGGGAAGGCGAAGCGAGTGGTATGAAACGGCCCGTCGATAGTTCAAATGGCTGCGGAGAAAAATTGTGGGACTGCTGGGTGGTAAAAAATATAGAGTGACGAAAGCAAAGCAAGGAGGACAAGTTTTTCGATCTCTGATCCAAGCGTGATGTGTGAGATCAAGCGTTGTCCTATGCCTCAGGGGGAAGAAGACGGTGTGTCAGCAAGCAGGTGGCAAGCTACCGAGGAGGTGGAGCTGGAGGTGGAGGCCGTCCAGAGTGCTTGATGCAGGTGTCCGCGGTGGCCGGGAGCTGATGAAAGGCGGTCCCGGATGATCTGGCGCCTTGCGGTTGTGTGGTTTGGCTGTGAGAGTGTGGCGAGGGGAAGGCGGTCTCGAGAACGAGACCTGTCTCTGTCACTGAGTCGGTGGAGGAGCGGCTGTATGGTGGTGGGTGATGGTGTGGCTGGGTTGTGTTGTGTGGTTCCGGAGAGGAGGTTGGTTTGCTGTGGTGGGATGTCAATGGTGGGATCGATGCGGTAGTGACCAGGTGAGCCTGGGGAGCCAGGGAGGAATTGCAGCCTGGTGAGTCCACGGCGGGCGTCGTGGGTGGTATTGATCAAATGTCGTAATGTGTTGCGTGTCTGCAGAAAAAGTCTGTAAGCTGGTGTATTGGTGAAAGTAGACATTGGGGGGATGGGATCTCGCACAAAGGGGTGAAGTTGGAGATCTTCGACCAGTGTGGATATGGTATTGATCATCCAGTGGAGCAGGAGTAGTTCGGGTTGGTGTGTCACTGATGGAGCCAAGTATGGCATGGGATTGCTCGGTAAAAAGTAGCTGTGGTGCGAATTGGGTGGGCCAGGGGAAAATGTGGTGGTTGCTGAGTGAGAAGGTTGTGGAGTTCGTAGATCATCGGCAGGCATCATGTCGTGGGGAGGGCGCACGTTTATGAAGGAACTGTTCGGTCAAATGGCTGCGGACAGAAAGTGGCAGGCAAGAGGAACAACGAGTAGGCAGTGTAAAAGTGAAAGGAAAACCGTTGCATGGCAGAATTTTGCGCTCGCCGAGAAAGTCTGTGAGACTTGAAAAACAAAAGCAACAGTAGCCGTGAGTAGGGATGCTGTCACATAGTTGGCAAAAACTGCGCGGCGGCCGCCGGAGAGCTGGAGGTTGAATGTTGCTGTAGTTAGCCCATCCGGTGTGAGAGGCTGTCGCGGGACCGTGAACGTTCCCTAGTGTGAGTGGTAATGTTGGTGTGAGTTGCTGGGGTAGTTTGTGGTGGAGGGCCTGTCCAGGATGAGTGCAGGCGGGCTGCGTCTTGTGGTGGGGTATGTGGTGAAGAAGTGGGTGACCGGCTGGAAAGCCCGGGTGGTAGTGGAAAACCTGGCGGTATGTCGTGTAGAATGGCAAGGTTGCTGCTGGAGAGTGAGGCTGTGGGGTTGATGCGATATTGCCCGGGGAGGCCTGGGCCGGTGGTAACAAATTGGAGAAGCCGGCGAGCCTGGGAAAGGTTGTCAATCAGGCGGTCCAGCAAAATCAGGTCACCGCGCATTCGGTAAAGGAGGTTGTATGCTCTCTGGTCCTGAAAATACGTCTGGCTTGGCATAGGTTCAGTGTGGAGTGGGTGGTGTCGGAGGTGTTGGTTGACCATAACGAGAAGGTCAAAGGAGCTGTTGAGAGATTGAAAGTCAGGCTGAGTGCAAATTGAAGGTTGGAGCCAGCTCGGAGGGCGCTGTGGCAAGTAGTGTTCTGTGTTGGCGGTGTTGCCATAGGGGCGAGCGCGAGGATTAGCCATGACCAGTGATGGATTGTGATGGCGTACAAAAGGCTGCGGAGCTGAGGTGAGCCTGAAAACTGTAAAATCAAAGGTGGGCAACTGGGTGAACATAACTTGGGTGTGAATAGAATTCAGTGCATGTCAGCGGATTTGTCGTGCGGCACGCCGTACGGAAAGTGGGTGAAACGGATCAAATGAAATAGCTGCCCACTGGCGAGAGTGGAGATTTCTCCGGATGACTGTCCTCACTACGCGGTCGCTCAGCAGCCGGCGGCAGCGGCGCAGCAGCTGGAGTCGTTGGGTATTGTAAAGTCGGTGGTGTTGTGGTGGGGGAAGGGGAGAAGTCTGGTTGTGAATGTGGTGCTGGGGAAACCGCTGGTGATGTAGGTGTTGGTAGTTGCTGGTCTTGCTGTCGTTGCATGTCTTTGAGTTCTTGCCATCGGGCTTGGCATTGTGCAACGGAGAAACCCACGCGGCGGGCCACAGTAGTCCAGTTTGGACGAAGTTTTGGGTTTTCTTTGAGTTCGACAAGGCGACAATCAGCGTCGCCGTCCCAAGCGTCCCAATCGGCGTGTTGGTTCAGTGGTGGTGGGGGTGGTTGCTTCCGCTTGCGTGTTGTGGTGGGTTGTGGAACAGGGGGTGTTGTTGGAGTGTCGTCGGAATCCTGTAAGGGTGGCGCTGGTGAACGGATAGGTGGTCTTGATGGTGCTGAATCACAGGAGGAGGTGGTGGGTGGTAAACGTATGGGGTGATTGGGCGGGGTTGGAAGTGGCTGAAAGTGTTGGCGGAAAGTGGGGTCTGCTTGGTGGCTGTGGTGGAGGAACACCGTGTGGAGGTGTGCGACAATATCTGTGGCTTGTCGAAGCAGGTTGTGCACCTGGGAAAGTGCCACTGCGGTTTTGTGTAGGAGAGTTGTGGTGTCGTTTTGTAGAGGTGTCAGCGTGCTGCTCATGGGGCTGAGATGTAGGGGTGTGCAGTAGTCAAGAATCGTCACAGGTTGCTGCGGCAGCGCACCAAAGCAGCCGGAAAGCGGCGAATCTGAGGAAGCACATCATTCCGAGGCCGTGCATATGAATTAAGCGAGCATCAAATTCCCACAGGCAAAAGGGTGAGTACGCAATGCAACTTGGACAATCGAGTACATGGCTTAAAGAGTCACTCTCCGCGACCCAGAAATCAACATGTGAAAGACTCCTGCAAAACAGCCGATGCAATTCAAAAGATTCTCAGCAAAAAATGCGAAGCTAGAAAAATGAAGGGTTCAAAACTGCCCGTGGCTGCTGCAAGAGGCTCGTTTTTGCTGCTACAGCAAAGGTTGGGTGGTGGTGTGAGACCGAAAGTGGATGTGGAGGTGGTAGTGAAGTGTGGATGTGTGGCAGTGGTGTTATGGGTCCGGTGGGGTGGAGTTGGTGGACCAGGCCAGTCCTTTGACAATGGCGTGGTCCGGGTGGATCACCCAACAGCGGCCCTTCTGATGGAAGACCGCACCATGGTGGTCGTTAAGGAGGTTCATGGCGTGTTCCTCACCTCCAGAGGTATACTTTGTGGCGGCACCCCAAGCAAGGAGTGTGATGATAAGGGAATGGGAGTTCTTGTGGAGTTGCCAGGTGTTGTGGATGATGCGGGCAAATTCGTTGTGGTCATGGGGTTGGTTGTGGGTGATGCGAACGCCTGGGCAAAAAATCCAGGGTAGTTGGCAAAGTGGAGTGTGCTGGGTAGGAAACGGCCTTGGCGTAGAATGTTGGAAATGTTGCCGACGGGGCCTGTGTGGCCAGCGTTGATGTGGGCAACTTCTCGGTGGGTTGACGTGGCGCGGGAAACAGCAGGTGGCTCGGGTGTAGTGGCTTTGGTGTTGAGGAAGGGAAGTGAAATGGCATAGTACTGGAATTGGTCGTATTGGTGAGTTGTGTCGTTCCACTTGGCATGGGTGTATTGGCGGAAATCGTTGATCTCCTTGTAGGAGATGTTGCAGTCGGTGAGGATATTGGCAATGTACTGGTGTTGTGGTCTGTTGGGATTGTCGAGTTGATTGGCGTGGAATTCGAGCCATTCCAGGATTTGGTCCGTGGGTGTGAAAGTTGGGTGGAGGTCGCCAACGGTTAAGTGGGCGACGGATGACGGCTGTGGTGGGATATTGAGAGGGATCAGGGTTCGCGTGTTCGGTGTTTGGACGTAGATCAATGGGTTGTGGTGGGGATCGACTGCGGGATGGTGTGAGGCTAGATGTGTAAGTGGGTGTGGAAGGCGAACGCCGTCGCCTGGTTTTGGTGCGGTGTTTGGAATGGTGGTGATGGCGATGTCGGCGGCGGTGGCGGTGGCGTCCTCTGTGGTGATGGTCGGACTTGCGTCGGCTCTTGTGATGGTGGCGGCGACTGCTGTGTGGTGGTTGTGGGGAAGGTGGTTGTGGTGCTGGTGAGGCAGTGGTGCCAGGTTTGTTTGATGCTGGTAGTGAAGGTCCCGGTGCTGGTGTGGCAGAGACCAGCGAGGGGGATGCTGAATGTTGGGATACGGTGGCCGGTGTGTTTTGGACTGGTAGTGGATTGCCCTGGGCAGTCGCGGGGATGTGTTGGATCTGTGGTGTTGGATCCGATGGTAGCTGCTGTTGTAATGGAGGTTGGGTTGGCATTGAGGCACTGGTAATTTGTGGAGGCGGTGGCGGGGGCCCCGGTTGGGGTGGAGGTTGTGTGACGGGGGGAAAGGCTGAATAGGGTTGCCAAACGCCCTGTGGGGTGGCACATTGGGTCTCTGTGGATGGATAATTGGCAATCGCAGCCTGTTGCTGTGTTGAAGGGGGATGTGTCAGTGTAGTGGGGGGAAGAAGTTCAGCTGGTGGTGTGGGATGATGTGGTGGCAGCAGGTAGGACGGGGAAGGTGCTGCTGTCGGAAACACTGGAGCTGAAGGTGGGGGTTGCGGTGGCACGTGACATGGGGGGACAAAAGTCCAAGTGGATGGTGTGCCGTAGGTCATTGCGGTGGCAGTAGGGGTGGATAAAACCGGTTGTGGTTGAAATGGTTGTGGTTGGAGGTGAGGGTATGCCGGTGGTTGTGTGGAGGGATAATTAGGTGCTGTTGATGGCTGTGGCACCGGCCATGTGGGTTGAGGTTGTGTGGTAGGTAGTGGTGGTGGCGTGGTGTGAGCATAGGGCCACGGAAAATGCATGTCGTGGTCGTAGCTATGGCTCGGCGCGGCGCGGCAGCAAAAGGCAGCGAAGAAAAGCCGAGTGGTATTGTCTTGTTGTTGTTGAAGGTGTCATCTCTGGTGGCAGTGGTGAGTATGTTGTAAGGTAGTGCTAAATGTGAGCTTGTTGGTAGGTGTGTGTTCATGCATCTCGAATTAAGCTGAAGAGCTCTCATGCCCAAACTTGAGTTCTGCCGATAAAATAATCGCGGCATCAAAATGGCAAAAACATGAAACATGAACATGATTTGGAGGAGTGAAAAGACAGATCTGAAAAACTGAAAGCTGAATTCCGATGTATTCTTCAAGAACCGTTTTTTGGCCCGGCGGCCGGTGTGGCAGTTGATTCAATGAGGGGGTCGGTGCCTTCCTGTGAAGTTCCAGTGATCGGTGGTGCGTTGGGGTGGTTGCTTTCCCATGCAAGAACGGCGCCCCTGTGAAGGGGATCACACTCAGCACCCGAGTGGGACGGCTGAGCAGGACACACTTCGAACTTTGATTTTCAGTTAATGCAATCTCTGGAAGAAAGGAATGGTTCAACGGTAAGGTGGAAAGTCAGCGCAATTGTAGATGTTTCAACAAAGGTTTTTCTTACGTGACTGCGGAAAGCGCACGGCGGCAAAACGGCAAGTCGGCTGCAAGTCTGCGTTGGGAAACCTGTTTTGGGGATGGAAGACATGAAACACCATGAAACAAACCAAAGGAGTGGACAGCGTGGGCAACAGTTTCTTAGCAGGTACACGGTCAGACGTCTCTGACCGCATCCACCGAGCAAGCATAGCTTTGTTAGCCAGCGTTTGCTTGTCGGCCGCTGGCCCCCTGCTTGTGGAGAACAGGTGGTGGAAAAGAGGTGGTGGAAAACCCTTTGTCCAGGGTGGGACACACACACACACACATGAGCCTCTAAATATGCCTCCAGTACCAAATGCATCGTTCACAAGCATTGAGCTGCCTAGCAACAAAAAAGAGAAGGTGGGCCAAGGTGCTGCAAGCGCAAGCTCCAAATTGGCGCGTTGCGCGCAACCAATATGACTCTTGCCCCGTGCCTGAAAACACGATTAAGTCAACAGAAAAGGAAGTCCTCAAAGGCCAAAAAACCGACACCCTCCCAGGAACACAGAGCCCAAGAGCCAAGAAAAGAGGAGCTTGGAGGATGGTTCGCACCCAAATGATTCCTAACAGCCACACACCCACCTCCAGAGGCAAGGATAGATCCTTCGACTGCGGCCTGCCAGCGCGTGACCCTTGACACGAGGCGAAAACGAAAATTGTGCTGGTGAATGGGTGCGAGGCAGTTGAGCAAAGCCAGACTGCGGGTTTGTCAACCAAGCCCTTGGATGGTGAGACGCTCTGTCTGTAGTCCAATCACCTGAAAAAAAATGAAAGTACACATTTCACTATTGTCATTGATCTTGAGGGATCTTACGGGGTCAATAATCAGGGTTCGGACCAAAGCCACTGCAAGGATGACGCAAAGTGCCAAAAACTCCTTTTTCTCATAGTTGCCGCAAGGCGCAGTGAAACGCGAATCGAAGCAATCCTCCTTCCCTCCTGATGCTCCAGGTCATTGGTCCAGGTCTCTAATGGAATGTCACCATGTCCAGCGGCAAGTGGCCGATGTCACCAAAGCGGTGCAAGCTCACTCGCCTTGGCCGTCTGCCGCAGCGTGTGCCCACATGGAACGTCGATCAACCAATTCAGACAAGAAGCCCGTCGGCGTGAACAACAATCCTCGTAGCAAGTGGTGCGCTCTTTGGTTCGTTGCAAAGTTGGAGCAAGGGTCGGATCATAGCTGGTACAGCTCAATGATTCCATGCAATGCACCAGGTGACGTATCATTCATGCGGAGGGCTCCAGTGTCGGAATTCTTTTGTACAGTAAATCTCTGGGGGCCAAGGCCACTAGAAAATGGGGAGGTGCAACTTCACGTTGAACCACCCTTCATGTTCTACACTCCGTGGCTGGGTCAGCGAAGCTTACAACTGACCTGGCTCCTCGCTGGGCCTAGGTCTGGGTCTAGGTTTCCCACTCCAAATACATCCCAAGAAGCATCCAACAATTTTATACAATTTTCTAGTGAGCTATCCTCCCCCTGAATAGGGATGTCCTGTTTTGGTTGGAGGTTCCGGTGTGGGGTTCTTGGAAAAGGATCTTGTTCTACACACATTGACTATACTAAATATCTTGGCGGATCAATCATCCATCATCTCATGCAACACAACTACGACAACCGTGAACTGAACCGTGAACTGAACAATGGACCGGTGTGGCAGGTGTGGAGGGGTGACCATGGTGACCTTCCAAACGTTCACCGACTCCAAGCACCGCCTGCGGTGAGCCTTCTTGTTAACATGCTGTCTTGCTGCCTTAACCTACAGGACATCCATGGGCGTTCGCCTATGGTGAGACGTCTCGAATCCCTCGTCTGTTTTCTGTCCAGTCACGGGGCATGTCGTTCGCTGGAGCCCTGGAGCTCTCGAGGTCCATGCGTCGTTGCGTCGTTCGCGCGAGCGGGACCAGCTCTTTGAACCATTCAAGATTTGGGGTTTGCTGGCTGGCCCACACTATCCCAACACAGATCTGATGAATCATGACAAAAACAAACAAAAGGACCTGCCCCATGTCAATCTGAGCGGCTCCGTGATGTTGGTGTTGTCGCCCCGCAGCCGCAGCCACGCTTCGGGCGGCAGCTGCAAGGCGCGCATCACCTGAGAGGAGTGACCAGTGAACCGGAACGGCAATGGCAGCAATGAATCAGTGGGGCCAACCTACTAGCGATGGCCTCCCACCTAAGAGCATAAGGAATCTGATAGCAAGCAATGGGCTCCAACTTGAGAGCGATGGTCTCCAACCTAATAGCGTTGGCCTCCTACCTAATAGCAAACTATTTCAGGCGGAGGTCTTGAACATGTGAAACTCTTGACTCTTGGGATTCTATGTCAGTATGATTCAAAGGTGCAATTGGGCCTCAGTTCAGAACACAGTCGGTCTTGCAAGTACCTTGAAGATTGATCTTCTTCCTCTTCCTCTTCCTCTTCTTCTTCTTCTTCTTCACTCCTGTGCCCCAACAGGTCTTCGTCAACATTCCCACCACGTGGGTTTCTGTGGTCACATTGTGGCCACTCACTCAATCCGAGCCGCGAAGTACCTGATCAAGTTCATGTGGCAAACCTCGGCTTAGCAGCTCATACGAGCCAAAAAAGTATTTTTTGCGGAGGCGATATTGATGTGTACAAAGTTCTTCACCATGACTCTAGAAGATCTTCAATATTCTTCAAACTTTGCTCCTCCCTCAATCAAAGCCATTCGATGCAATTCTCTTCAAATGTATTCAATTGTTCTTTACGACACCGCCCCAGCCTGTTGAGCTTCCGCGGTTTTGCGAACAAAAGGGTCCAAGGCACGTAGATCTCATAGACGTGCTCCGGTTCCTTCGGTTCCTTCACTTCCTTGGGCGTCTCCTTCTCCTCCCGATGTGCCTCAGGGGTGGCCTCCGGCACATATCCTCGGCCAGGCACCATGTTTGGTGGCCAAAAACTGGGAAAAGATTCCAGAAAAAGAAATGGCACCAAAAGGGGCAGGATGTTACTGGCACATCGCGACACATAGGGACACACTAATCATTAATCATGCTCCCTAATGAATCGCCCAAAACAATCCTCTGACATTTTTGCCCCAACTCACCTGCTGGAAACCACTGCCCCTTCAAGGTCTTTGGATCCAAGAGGCACAATCAACCATCAACATGCTAGAAATGCTCACAAGAGCTATCCGCCACCCTGCTACAGCGACCTTTGCATGGTCGACCCCCCCACTCCTCGCTCCTTTTTGTGCTCATGTCGTGCTCCTTTTTGCATCCAGGAGTCCATCACCTAACTTGCTCTCTTGCTCTTTTTTCTTTTTCTTTTCCTTCTCGGCCAGTCGCTTGTGATCAACCTCACGATGTACATACTTGCGAAAGCCCGCTTCCATCCGTGCAGAATCCTGCGCCCAAGGCTTCGCAAATTCCGCTGGACGACCCATGCGGCACGGGTTCTTGGACCTGGGATTGAACTGGGTTGATCGAAAATAGAGTTCTATATATCTCAACCATCTCAACCACTAAGTTGTTGGTCTGAAACTCAGAAGGCCCTTCAACCACTCGGTCATTCTTGGTTTTTCCCATTCTGCCAGGTTGGCTAGAGGGAGACAAACCTTGTATGCTGTCACTTCGTGTGGCCAACCAGGCTCAGGTCAAGGGCGATCGATGTGTCGGCGAATCCCAGCAATCCTCAAGTTGGATCCTGAATGAATCAAATCCACCTAAAGCACCAACGAAAACAAGAGTCTGGGCCGAGGTTGGGCTGGCGCATCACTCGTCATTTATCATACAAGATTGACCATAAATTGCATCGCAAAATTGCCTTCTATGCATCAGCAAATGCGGGAGAAGGACAAAGGCGGAACTGTCCGGGGGTTGGTGCTTACAGTATATAAGATTATCTAAGTCCTGGCTGGATCAACTGCCCCAGTTATCCAGTTACTAGTTGGAACCAAAAATCTCATTGAATTGTGCTGCATGGTTCGGTCTTTTGGATGCAAGGCAGCCGACTTTCCGCCCCCAACTCCCGCCCCATCCCTTCATCTTCCACTCCTCCCACAAATCCGCCAAGCGAGAGGCTGAGGAGCTGGGATGCGGCTGCGTGGGCTTGCCCTCGCTGAGCAGCACATCCGGCTCCATCAACGGCACGTCCGGCAGGTGTGCGGCCAGGATCCTCACATCGAAGCTGAAAGGCTCAGACTTACCACAGTGATTCTTCAGAGGAAGAAATTCCAAGAAAGATCTGAAGACAAGGAAAATGTCTGGTGAGATTCGTTGCGACTAACAGCACGAGTCACTACCACTGGAATTAGACTGGCTGTCTGCCTGCAACCTGCGACATCTATATACATCCCTGCAAAGCGTGGGGATGTGGTCACAAGCTTGAAGACCTCAGTATGACACTTCAATTGCCCCACATCACCAACCACCGCCAGAGATCTTCAGCCACAGGCAAAAGTGAGAAAGCCAATTGCCATTCGTCATCATGTGTCATGGTCTTCTTGCAAATCAGCGTCTGTGCCGTTTGGATAGCTCGGGTCACATTGCTGACCCAAATGCCAGCATATTGAATGCGAACCTCACCTGTGCCGATAGTGTGCATCCGCAAATCCCATGACTTTGCAACGTTGTCCCTCATTGACACCATCGTGCTCTTGGTCGACACATTGGCAGAAAGCAAACACGCCGAATAATCGGCCTTATGGGATCTTATGGGGGGACTAGGATGACCTATGGATGTGGAGACGAATAAGGTAGGTCAAGTGAACATCCTTCATACTCCGTCCTGGAAATATCAGGATGTTGGCTGTAAGTAATGGAAAACAATGGTCACCTTAGTCACCTTTGTCTTCCTTCCAAACCTCAGTTTATGAGCAGAGTGGCCATAGCGGTCCTTCTTTGTCAGCTGCCGCTCAGCGCTCAAGCGCTGCGCCAGCTTCTCCGACTGCCTCCGACCCAGGTCCGTTAAACCGCGCTCCTCGCCCTCCAGGTCATATTGCCCGTGTCGGACGAGAATCCTGGTTGTGACCGATGATGGCTGGTGAAATGGTCAAACAATTGTAAAAGAGGTTGGATCAAACATCTCGCCACACAATACCAGTACCAGGAGAGAAAACAGGTGAAAGCAGCACAAGCTGCTTCCTTATGTCTCCAAGCATCAGGTGTCGGATCTTCCCTGTCGCTTTCATCTTCTCCCCTGGCGGTGGTCCCCGGCCATCCCAGTCGCCATTCCACGTGCGCTGCCACAAGGCACAGGCATCGGAGCACTGCGCCGGGTCCGTCCACCACTTCTCATCGTCGCAGCGGCAACGCCTCTCCCACGTGGCCCCGGCGACCGCCGAAGCCAGGCCCAGCGGCGCCCAGGCGCCGCGCGGGGCGACGCGGCGCCCAAGGCGGAAGGCTGAGAAGCGAAAGCCACGCCGCATGGCGCCCAGGAGGCGATGTCGAGCAACTGGGTTAAAATGGTTTCACCATGTAGTTAATCTAGAATCTAGACACAAGCAATGATAGTTGATGCTACAAGTATGTACGAGCAATAGTGCAGTTCAGTTCAATCTGTGAACTTTAGGAAGCCCGAATCTGTGCATTTTAGCAGGGTGGACAAGGGAAGGGGTGGTTTATTCAGTATGGTCCAGAGCTTCTTTGGTCATGAAGTCTTACGGAATGCATAGTTGGAGCCGAGTGGAGGCATCATAAGTATAAGGCATCCAGATCCACTTGTATCTCGTGTTCAGACCACAACCTGGCTCAAACAAAGCAACAAGATTGATTAGCATCAACGACAACGACCCTCTTTGCCTGGGCTCATCCCCATCGCAGGTGCGGCTACTCCCTGCAGCAGCGTCAGCCTCCTGTGCAGGGAGCCGGGGGAGGTTCCACACAAGTACCAAATTGCCAATGAGAGGATTGCAAAATCTCCATCGACACCAATCGCTCTTCAAACACCCACCCGCAATATCCCTCACCTTCTCATGCTGGTCATCCCGCGCACTGTTCGACCTTGAGGCACCCGTCAGAAACAAGTTCAAGATCTTCCGGTGGCGTCCGATCTGAGAGCAGGATTTGATTGGGAAGCTCAGTTTGAGGAGCCACGTGGTGTCCACCACATAAGCAAAGCCATCGTCTCAAGGTGCGAGTTAACGTATTCTACTTCCAGAATCAGGCCATCTGAACCGGGTCCTCAACGCCATAGGAAGCCAGTTCCGGGAGCCCAGCGAGGCGCGCTCCAGCGCATCAAGGCTTTGGGTGTTCAGCGCCTGCCCAGAGAAGAGCGGAAACAGGTGAGGGTTCCTAGACATAGTTGGGGTGCCCACCCCAATCCACCAAAAACAAGCAAAAACGCACTCGGGAATGAAGCGTGCGAACTGACTGCGGTTTGCCACACGCCAGCCTAAGTAGAAAACCTAAGAAACTAGGTGGTGGGCATGTGGCGCGGTCCGGCCATCAAGTCTCTAAACCACCAAAGTCTAAGTTCAAGGTCAAAAAACGAGCCTGCGACAACGACGACGAATCATCGCGCACAGTACATGGATGGCCCCCCCCAGTTCCAACACATGTCATCAAGTCTTCCAAAATACCAAAACGCATTCTATGAGTCCAAGGTGCACACACACACACACACCTCCACCTCCCAATGGAAGGCAATTCTCTCACTGAGATGCCGACGTCAAAAGAGTGAGAACTTTCAATAAAAGCTACACCGTTCATGTCGATTGGGGTAGGCAACGAACGGAACGCGAACAGTTGCCACATGTGGCGTCATCCTGAAGCATCAGTGGGCGAGGCAAGGGTCCACATACACACGAACTAGATCCATGCTTGCAAGAGTTCAATCAATTTGGAACTCACCGAATGCATTATATAATTACAGTATATATAAAACTGCAGAAACCACGTATGAGACAGCGGTAAGCTCTACTCAGAATCACAACATCAAAAAATTGCAGGTACATTTGCAGCTCTCACCATTGGCCACCCACCAATGGTGAGAGGGATCCCTGCAAGTTAGTTGTGTCAGAGGTCCTTAGGAACAGGACTTGACACACACACACACACTCTGACATAGGTTTTCAGTTTGCTCAGTTCCCAAGTCGAGAAGGAAGGTGAGGGAACAGCAAGGCGAGCAAGTCAGGTCACTTGAAATGTTGCTTGAACAATTGTTGTACTCAGTGGTCGCACTCTCGCGCGGCTGGCTGCAATTCACGAGCGGCTGAAAACTGTGGTGGGAAACCTGTTTTGGGGAAGAAACACATGAAACACCATGAATCAAACCAAAGGAGTGGACAGCGTGTGCAAAAGTTCATTGAGCAAGTGCACAACGCGGCGTCCCGCATTGCTTCACCACGATCTGACAGCGTCTTCGTTGGGCACTGTCTGTCAGTCGTGCATTGCCCCCCTGCTGAAAGTGAGCGTCAAAAACCAAACTGCGAGGTGGAACCCTTAGGCACAGGGGGCACACACACACGGTGCCGCTTTGCGGCGCTCGTGCGAAGGACCTGAATAGGTACCTAAAAAGCCTTAGAAACAAAAGAAAGAAACACAGAAAGAGCAGCGCTAAGAGGGCAAGAGAGAAAGGTAGGAGTAGAAAAAAGTGAATACTTAGCCCTTGACTGGGGTAGGGAAACGAACCTCAAGAGCAACCTAAAAAGCCTGAGAGAAAGCCCAAGAAACGACCAAAAGCGCAAGAAGGAAAGTGGGGGGGCAGGGAGGTGTATGTACATGTGTGTGTCCGTGTGTGTGTGTGTGTATATGAATACTTAGCACTCTAGAATCACTGATTACTTAGCGGAAGTGAATTAAGTGCAATAGTTAGGGAGCGGGACTTTAGTCTTAGACCGCCCGGGTAGAGAAGACTAGAAAAGGGACAACAGAGGGAAAAGCACCGACACACAAGTGTGCCGAGTACCATTTCCCTCTGTTACCCTAATTAGTGGGTGGGAGGGGTTGGGGTGTTTGGGGTAGAGACCACGTCGGGGTTCATTCTCCGTACAAGCCCGGCGGCTGTTGAACTCAAATGGTTTTGTCCGTACAAGCCCGGCGGCTGTTGAAGCAGTTGATCCAGTAGTGAAAAGGAGTCCGTTAAGATAATCCAAAACGGTGGAAAAGAAGAATCAGTTGCACGAATTCCGGAATGAGAACGGCGCCTCCTTGCGGAGGATCACACCCAGCACCCAAGTGGGACGGCTGAGCGGTTCACACTCTGACATTGGTTTTCAGTTGGCTCAGTTCCCAAGTCGAGAAGGAAGGTGAGGGAACAGCAAGGCGAGCAAGTCAGGTCAGTTGAAATGTTGAACAATTATTGTACTCAGTGGTCGAACTCTCGCGCGGCTGGCTGCAATTCACGAGCGGCTGAAAACTGTGGTGGGAAACCTGTTTTGGGGAAGAAACACATGAAACACCATGAATCAAACCAAAGGAGTGGACAGCGTGTGCAAAAGTTCATTGAGCAGGTACACAATGCGGCGTCCCGCATTGCTTCGCCACGATCTGACAGCGTCTTCGTTGGGCAATGTCTGTCAGTCGTGCATTGCCCCCCTGCTGAAAGTGAGCGTCAAAAACCAAACTGCGAGGTGGAACCCTTAGGCACAGGGGGTGACACACACACACACACCAAAAAATCCGTCCTGGTCACCCCAAATGCTAGGACCGGTCCGTCTCTCACCCCAAATGGCACCTCCATAGCACATCCTTTCGCTGGCGAATCCGTAGACTGGGCAGATGGGCACGTCTCACGTTGTCATTCAGCTCATCCAAAAAACTGTGTCGTGTCCTCATCGAAAGGTGTTGCAAGGGTTTACCATGGTTTTACCATTCATGAAGTCTGACATCAAAGCACCCTCGGTGAGCCGAACCCCCACCGGCCCGAGTTCTGCATGGTGCTCTGCTTTGCCCCACGAGTCTGAGAGGACACGTATGTTGAGGCCTTGAACGCTAAGGGCCATGCTCTTGTGGAACCGTGAAGACCAGCTGGATCCCACCATGAGGACAACAGCTAGAGGCAGCTAGAGGGCCTTGGGAAAGTCTATTGCGATGCTTGCTTGGAGTCCTTGGGTTCCAGCCAATTACGTCACAGGTCTAAAACTGGGTTAGATAGTGCTATGCTGCGTTCAGAATGACATCATACACCTATTGCATCCTATTGGTGGGTTCCGGCTGAGGCTCTCCATGTTGCACGCATTGACAGCTGCCTCTTCCACGCTTCTTGTGGCATCTTGTTTGGCCACGCTCCAAAGGTGAGTCTAAAGTCTGAAGCCACGAAGCTCACGCGTGCACCTGGTGTTGCGTCACCATAGCTTTCTCCTTCCAAAGAGTGTGCGTATCATGTCTGACTACCTTCCTGTATGCTGCGTTCCATGCCTCGGACTCTAAGCACCGCTCTTTTTCCCCCACATTGTGCCAAGTAAAGCACCCGCTTGGAAGCTCGCATGAGCAGCTTCAGCAACCAGAAGAAGCAACAAAAACACTCATTCATGCAGAATGATGCCAAAATGGCAGGCATCACAACGGTGAATGATTGTGCATGTCTCAATGATTGCGCATGTCTCAGTGGCTTGTCCTTCCGTTGATCAAACATTACATCGTCAATAGAAGCATATGCATTATGTTGCCTTTGTCTGTGGACACGTCTTCATGGAACGGCGATGCTATGAACCCTCCATCAGCGAATCTTGCATTCGCCCTGGGATCTGCCGCTTCGGGCACGCATAGAGTCCCCCATCCCCGCGACTCATGGCGCATCGACGTCCGTTGGGCGAAGACCTCGCCCGCAGTCACTCAAACCTGAAATGGCAAAAGGCGGGCAAGCGTCCTTGCCGAAATCTGTGGCAAATGAGGGGGATATGGTGACAGAGTGAGAGAAAAAGAGATGTTGAAGGGACATAAGGGCTGCAGCCCTGTCCCATATTCTGGCAGCTTGCTGAGAGGTCAGGGGCGTTGTTTATGGAACACTGCGCTCTGAAAAATGCTGGCCAGCGACTGTAGAGTTATACAGCAATGTCATCAACGTCTATCTTTGGCAATGATCGTGGTCAGGCCAATGGTGAAAGAGGATAAGGATCAGGACAAGGATAAGATCCGACTTGCCCAAAGGGTGCTATCATTCCTCATCAATCTTAATGACATCCTGATGGCCACTCACATTCTCCACATTAGTATCCACAGCGACCATGCCCATGCCCCACGTGCTCATTGCGAGGCACTTTTCTGGCGGTGGCCACACACCGACCCCCCCGCTGCCCCTCGCTTGCGAAGCACGCTGAGGTTTGGTGCGTCTCAGGTCGCGGCATTTCGAGGTCCTGTTTTGCCAGGCAAAAGGATATTCTGGGGACCAACTCTTCCGCATTTTCCAACCTGACCGATCTCTGATGATCAGAGCAATTCGGAAGAAAGTCCAATTCATCTAGAAAACACCTTGTACATTCCCTCTGCACATTCTTGATGAAATGAGTGTGATGCACCTGAAACTGAGCAAGTATCATCAAGTATGTACAATTCCTGCGATGCCTCTCCCGATATCTTTCCCTCCACTCAAGGCCTTGGATCAAGTGACGAATCAAGAGCGGCCCTGAGACTCTCTCTCTCTCTCACTTGGCACATCTTACCTTGCACATGTGAAGCTAAACTCATCAATTCTATGCTTGGGCTTCCGGCGTCGTTCGAGCTTCTCTTGCCTTAGTAGGCAGCAGTTGATCGGAAGCCAGCGGCAGCTCCGGCAACCGGTGACGTGCTGACTCGGCGTAACGTGCTGGGCCGCTCACCTTGAGTACTGCGCAGTGTTTGGCGTGCTCGGCCACTCTGATGCCTCTGCGGGATCCACCGTATGATGTAGGACCCATGCTGGAGATGAACAGAAATGATCGGACATGGTGTCCAACAAGGGATCCAAAATCATCGAAACACCATGCTTTACAAATCATGGATGTGACATGGGAGCAATGGGAGCTGCAACTGGCCTCGCTTTTGGCATTTGGACTGGCAGCTGCTGCACCCTCATTCCTCTTTGCACATGCCTGGACGTGAGGAGCAGGGTCAACTAAGAAGCTTCTCTCCAAAGCTTGAAGCATTAAAGTTGGAAAAACTAGACGACCTTGCCCCTTTAAAATTGAGAAAATTAAATTTGAATTCTGAGGTACTTGGGGCGAGGTGTTTGCGGACACCCATGAGAACTTAGAGCTGCCAACTTCATGCTTGACACAAGCAACCCCAAGTTATTATATATATAGATACCAGAACCAGCGCAGTAGTAGCGTCAACTTTATGCAACTTTTGTGTTGGTGGCGGAGGGCTCACAATTGATCTGTAGATCATGTGATATACTGTAATGTGTCAGCACTCAAGCGGGTCAACACCAAGCCTCTGGTCCTGGCTCAGGTGAGTCCGCCACAGCGCTTTCAGCCAGCCTGAGTCTTCGGCCGCGGCTTCCTGGTAGGGACGGACACTGCGGCTTCCCATCTTTCCATGCCTGGTGAGTGCTTAGTGCTTAGTGACTTGGTGCACTTAGACCTTTAGCACTCTGGGCCGCCACACTGCTCAGCTTGCAGTCTCTCCTCCGCTTGCCAATCACTTTGGAGAAATGCCCTCAAACAGCAACCCACTCCACTGCTTTGGCTAAGCCTTGTCCCGTTGATAGCAAGCCAATCTGCTGCTGGAATTAGCGAGACACTCGTTTCGCAAACTCAGCTAGCATCTAGGCACATACTTTTCAAGACTGGCAAAACCGCGTCAAAAAACGACCGTTGACAAGCTCCTTTGGAGCTCAGTCAGGAAGTCATCAAACATTATGTAGTCATTCCCAGCGTGCCCGCCACACGCACAGCCACTGGAAGAACTGTCCCACCGAGTATACAGTATAAAGGTATAAAGGAGCTACGTCAATCGTCTCAGTTTCTTGGCGTGGTTGGCTTATGGCACATTCTAGGGTTCCCCCTCAATCCAGGGTGGAACGAATTGAGACGCGCCGGTTGGGTCGATCGTTGCTTGGCAACTTGGCCGCATCTGGCGCCTTCCCCGCCATCTGGTCCTGGACCTGGGGGTTCCAAAAACAATTGTCTCAGGAATAGAAACTGAAATTCCTGAAACCTGGTGAAGCAACAAAATACAACATAGATCAACATTGCGCTTTCCTGGGAGTTGGATCTTCACGTATACTTGTTGGGAGGGCTCGGCTTGTGGCGCAGTTGCTGAGTCTCCGGCACTTTTCAAGGCTTTGCTTAAGGCGGTGACTTCCTTACAGCGGTGAGTTGAACGCTTATTCACAAGGACAAGTCTTCAAAGTCTATTCCCCGAACAATCTGAATTGCTCGGGGAAGCAAGACTGATTCAGTGTAGATACCAACATGTTACTAAGGATTAATCAGGACGCATCACATCTTCCAATCTTCCAGACAGGGTGCCAATTGTATGATCTTCACATCCAGGCTTCGGGCCTGGCAACACAAAGCAACTAATAGCTTTGTGGGCAAGTCCACCCGCCACTCGCCACTCTGGGACTGAACATGGACAAGAGTGGGGATGTCAACCAGTGTCCATGATTTGGGGGTTCTACGTGGTCAAGTGGTCAAGTCCTTACAGTCGACATGCTCCGCAGCGTGGCTGGGCAAATGCAGCGGTGTAATGTTTGTTAGGCCATTCAGTATTCAGATCTTAAAAAATTTGTGGATCCCCCTCTCCCTCGTGCAACTATGACTATGACTATAGCTATGGTGGTCAGTAGAGGTGAGTGGAAAGTGGACAGGTTCCCAAACGAATTTCCTGTCCAGAGTCCAAACCTTCTACAAATGTCCAGTCTGGAGGGTGGTGACTCCCAGTGACCAATCCCACTCCTCGTTTGGGCAAAGAACAATATCTTGTGTGCCTCGCTATCTGTTCTCTTTGTATCAGCACTTGCCCAAGCGACCTACCACTCTAGATCTCTATCACTCTGCCTCACCCTCCTACTATCTCGCTTCCTCTCTCTCACTCAATCTCTCCCTCGCATGCCTCGCCCTGTAGCTTCCAACAACCGTCCACAAATTCCGGATAGCTCACCTCACCTGCTCAAAAAGGTGTTGGAGCGTCAGAAAAATTGACCACAATAAATGTGACGACTAGTCTGACTAGTATTTGATGCAAGTGAAAGCTATGTTTATCATTGTTTATCAATTGTTCAAGACAGCATCAGAATCTAAGTTTGTGGAGTTGCTCTAAAATAGTTGTTCAATCCACGTAGAGGTCACCTATAACGACTGTATATTGGCCTCTCATGTCCTTATCAACTCGCTCTCTCTCTCTCTCTCTCTCTCTTTCCTTTCACTCCTCCTCTCCAGTTGCGGTGTCCTAAACCTGCCTGAGCCATCATAGTCCAAAAGGTTGAACAAGTGTTCAGCTTCTCCTCAGATCCAAGCAGCTGATTCTCAGAGGTTGTGTTTGCAGCGTGGCTCCTTCCGGGTGCTTCACCGAAATCGGCCGTCGTTTTTGTTCATCGAAATCACTCCAAATCCAAATAAACAAAACAAAACGGGATCCGGGATCATGGTTTGCTCATTTTATTTTGTTCATTTGTGGATGGGCTCATAGATCGATCCAAGATTCGAGCGTCTAGCTTCATTGATCGGAAGTAAGCCACCACCTTGCTACGAAAGAAAGCCAAGGGATGGTCCAAAATAGGATTCCAAACAGAGGATGGGAGTGTCATTCAAGAGTTTCCCTATATCTATCGCGAATCAACTCTAAACAACACCCTAAACCTAAACCCAAGACAAGTGCAAACATGGAAAGTTTCGGGACATTACCAAGCAGTTGTGAATATTGTTCATCTATCATTGGATCATTGTGGACTTAGCTTTCCTCCGAGTCACTCGTTCATCTTTCAGGGTTTCATGAAACTCCTGCCGGCTAATTAGGCCATTGCCATCTGCATCCATTTCCTGGGAGAAGGCCAAGACAATACCCAAATTATGACCAGCACAATCCAAATTTCCAGTCAGCCGCCGTACACCAAGATTGGCACTGCAAACGAAACTATACACCAAAACCAAATTCAAAACAGCAAAATGAATATTGTCTCTTGTGTTGTCGCCTGCATGAATGTCAGAGCCTGTCACCATTCCGTCATCAATCTTGTCAAGAGGCGGCAAATATCATCTCTATGTCCCGGAGGTATTGCGTTTTGCTTTGCATCTCCTCTTGGATAACATGCTCTCGGTCTGACTTGCTACTCTTCCGGGCGTTCTCAAGGAAAATGCTCGTGATGACGTTGGCCAACGCATAAATACCTGAGCCAGGTAAGATATAATGGTGCACCAACAAGAAAGGTATGCCGAAGTGTGGTGGTTCCCCATCCTTGGCTTACCTTTGTTACAATCCTTCTTTGTCTGTATCTTTACTTTGTTCTTGAGTCCAAGCCGAGCCCCTGAGCGACGTGTCACGTGCCTGTCCATGCTCTTCGATCCTGGTCTCTGTCATTTCCCATGGCGTCGTCAATTTTTTGGGAAGGTCATGGAACCTATTTGAGTAAAGAGCCTTGAAGCACAAGCCCTCCACTTAGTGGTGCGGAACAGTGATGTCCAGAAGACCCAAATGGTGCCAAAGATGCCAAAGGTGATATAAATCAGGAACAGGCCGTGGTAAATGACGGGCAGTTGCCAAACAGCCTGCCATCAATCTGCCATTACTCACTCTGCGGCAGCAGAAGCTGAAAACCGTGCTGCAATGCTGCAGTTTTATATGTGTGCCACTGTCGGGCTATTGTGAGCTCCTCCACAGCCCCACACCGAGACCCAAATACCAAAATCCTAGAAACATCAGTGGACTTGCAAGTTGGCCCGACACCTTGCATTTGGTACGGCGAGCGAAAACCCTGGCAGCAAGGCAATTCAAGTTCCATCCTTCCATCCTTCCTTAACCCAGCAGGTCTGAGTCTCTAAGCTTTCCAGGCTTTCCACATGCTCCCAACTCCAGCCTTGTACTGCTCTATCCAATCGGTGCCTCCCGTCATGGCCATGTAAAGGTGTATGATTGAACGGTCCAAAGTGCCAAATGTCGACCTGGGTGATCCCGCCAGGCTGTCCGAGAGTACAACTTCAATCAACTTCAAATTCAAATCCAAGAGTACAACTTCAATTGATAATCCTTTTGACAACTTATTCCACAGAATCCTCACAAACTCTGACCTGGCGAATCCTGTCGAGCGGAGTTTGGAGTTGTGATGCTCCACCTTACAGTGCACAAAAAAAACCACCTTACAGTGCCGAGCATCACTAGCTTCTCAAATTTTGGATCGCGTCGCTTCTCACCGGTGTCGAGTTCAGATCCTCAGGGTTTCACCAGCTCATCTGCGTCGGTCCCATGCGCATCCATGCGCCATGGTCAGTGCACATTTTGCTGGGGATGTGTCCCAAAATCCTCATGATGCGCACCACCTGAGACCCCCAAACATATACCACGGCCGCCACCACCCTGACGGCTGAGTTGCCTGTGGCTGAGGTAAACAGCACCGCAAAGAGGCCCATGTTGAGAACCAAGACAGCGATGACCCAAACCAAGGACTTGATACAGCTCACAATGCTGTACATCAGCATCCGCAGTTCTGCGAAACTCTTCATGACCTGCAGCGCTCTGCTTGGAACAGGCTGGAGGTCATGAGGCCATGTACAAATAGCCAAACGCGTCGCACGTCAGTTTACTAATCACTTCACCGTCAGGAGTAGTCTTACGCTGTGTACAACTGTGAAAGGCTGTTTCGGCGAGCTGCCCGGATGATCTTGACGACCCTCACAATTCGAAGTACTCGCATCATGCGCAAAAGGCCAAATTGGACCCAAACTTCCAAAAAGATGCTGACCTTGGATCCAACATGATTCAACGCATGCGCACTGCAACGCACACTGACTGAACGTGCAAAACAGTCAGAGAGTAACAAGGGTCGCGATCAGTTTGCATACACCACTGGCCTTGTGCTTCGTGGGATGGGTCTCAATCCCAGTGGTGGTCCCATCACACATCTTGTCCAAGTCCGGAACCATCAATGCCAAGGAACCAAATCAAAGGTGACCACGAACGAGTCCATCCTGTCACACGAACGAGCCGTCGGACGAAGGACGAAGTGACCGGAATGAAGCCTTCTCACAACAGCGGCTGCGTGGGATATCGCTTGGAGTCTCTGTGGCTGGTGGGACGTGTTTGTAGTGTGTCTTTTGGCTGATAGGACGTGTCTTTGTGGTCTTTGTGTGTCTGGTGTGATGCCCCTTTGAGACCAGAAAGACCCATACAAGGACCAGTGGGTCCGGTCACCTCTTTCGTTCCTTTTGGTGTTCTTTTCTCAAAGAGTTCCCATCGGTTCTTTAGCACAAGAAAGGCAATCGATTAGCCAAGTATTAGCACTGTGACGGAGAGATAGGAACGTCAGAATGAATGGTGCCAAGCCACACGTTCCACAAGAACTCCTTGTTCTTGTAGTGGACAAAGAACGATCTGTCTGCCAGGATTCGGAAGACAAGATCCTCGGCAGCGCTTGATCTATCCTTCCTTGATTCAGATTGCAACACTTGCAACAACGTGCCCTTGCTTGTCATTCGCCCCTAGGATTCTAGTCCGCATCCTTTGCCCGTTTGCATCCGGTAATTGCCTCTACCTCTACTGCAAAAGCTTCAGAAACACAACGCGCCAATCACACGGCTCACAGTTTCTCGTCGCATCATGTTTGGCCCTCCGCGACCTTCACCTCTCGCGAGTTGGGCCAAGTAGCTACAGCAAAAACGATTGTAAAGACGCCCTGAATGACATTGAACAGCACGGGCTCGGCCATGGTCCTCGAAACATGATGCCTATCTTGAAGGTCTCCACATCTGTCATGTTTATGCTACGCTTATTGCCACAGTTTGTTTGACTTGGCCCCCATCAGTGCAGTTCTCACTTCATCAAGGGCACAGCTCTTGGTAGGTCTCCGCCCGCCATTCATCGTCCTTTGCAGGCTGCATCATGTTTTGCGGCAAGAGTTGAATTGGCTGGGGAAGCTGGTTTTGGTGGCGAACTGGCAGAATGCTCAACAACTATAATGGTGTAGATCGATAGGCTCAGATATGCATCCAAGCGTATCCACACAAATGATTCTACGGCTGTGTTGTGTGTACTGTTGGACACTTCTCCACCTCGTTTTCGGCGCGGCTTCATTCTTCTAGCCACGCCGACAGAGCAGGGATTGCTCACAGCATGTCATGAGTCACCATTGTCGTTCAGCTCCACCAAGTGGCTACCGCTTTGGCCTGGGTCTGCCAGGCCACAAAGCCGCAGTTCAGCAGAATAAAAGCCCCACTGAGGCTTTCGTACCTGGCACGAAAGGGTTGGCCATGCTGGTACCAGTACCGTCCGGTTCTCCCATTCAGTACATTTGGGCACTCCAGATTCCTACGTTAGCAAAGGAAAGGCCCAGAGACCAAGGAAAGCTCGCAAGCTGAGGAGTGCACGTTGAAGAGGTGACGATTCGCTGCCAAATTGTTTGGCTGTCTGTTAATCTCTTTCTGCTCCTTAGCTCAAAACCCCTCAGCTGATTGATTTATGATGATTTATGGCAACTGGAGGAACTGGAAGTGTCAACCTCACCAGATCTGCTGTGGCTTGGTGTGGGAAATGCTGAGGGCCGCGGGTGACCGATGGATGAGGATAAGCAGTGCTAAACCATGCGAAGCCCCTTGTGCTGTGCAATGGTGACCTTGCTCCGTCAAAATGAAGGCAAGCATCTCAGACGCAAGGAATGCGGACTTCCTCATGTGTTTCTGGGAGATTCCATTGTCCTCCGCCACTTTGAGAACACCTCAGAGCGGAAATGATTGTATTGCACAAAAATGATATACAGTAATTTAAACAACTATACAGTTTGTGTGATATACATACATACATACATACATACATACATACATATATTACATTGCATTGCATTGCATTGCATTGCATTACGTTACATTACATTACATTACATACATACTTACAGACTTACAAACATACAGACATACATACATACTTACATTACATTACATTACACTACACTACACTACATTACATTGCATTACATACCTGCGGAATTGCATACATATTGCTTCTTTTCACCCCATTCAGCCTTTAAATAATGTATCAAACAAGGAGGGTTTAGCACTCGCTTCGGTCTGCGAAGGCACTTGGAGGCAATGCAGCCAAAGACTTGGACTCGACCAGTGCACGGCGGCCCTGTCTGTTTTCTGCCACCTTGGACTTCGTCAATCCAAACCTTCACACTTCGTGCTGCGTCTTTCAGTAATGGACCAAAGAGAAAGCTCACCCAGCCAAGTGACATGTCCATCACCATCCTCATCAACCTGGGTCTCCCCGGATGCGCCTGGAGAACTGCTCGCTGCTCCGTCCCCCTCGTCCGCTGCTTGGTCACTCATCATCGAGGTCCGCCGTCCAGCATCTGTCAGGGGAAAAGCAGCATGAGCAAACCTGGAGTTAGAGCCTGGTGACCTGGTGCTTGTTCCGAGCAATAGCCCTTTGGAAAAGTTGGCATGTTCCGAGACAACGGAACAAAACGGGCCGTTGGCATTGCCATGTGAAAATATGCTTGCATTAAGTTGCTACGTTACTTCAGGGAATGTTAGTAGGGAGGGCAGTACAAACCATGTCAGGTTACCATGTAGAACCACCACCTGACAACGAAAAACGAAGCAACAACATGTAGAGCTGCCTGAAAAGTTGGAGCTCAACGAGGCCCTGCTCTCCACTACGATCATTGCCTCTGGGCAATTGAAATCCACCTGGGCACCGTGACCCAGCATTGTGAGCGGCATTTTGGACGAGCAAATCACACCCAAAAAACATCTATGCAATGCTTTGCATTGCTGAGCTCGCCTACCTTGCAAAATCCATTGCACCCAAATCACACAAATCATGAGCTCCAAAGCCCAGGGACATTAGGCTTCTCCTCTTGAGTCTCCTCCTTTGCTTCTTTGCTGTCCTTCGCCTCTTTCACTGCCAACTGCATGTTTCGGATGGCAGCTGCCCTCATGGCCACACCTACCAAGCAAGAAGGCAAGGGGTCAAACAGTCACCTACCGTGTTAGCTACGCGTATCACCCTGAAGCTAAGCAGCTTCCCTTCACAGATATCTTGGCACGCCTTTTACGTGCCACACACACGTGCCACAGCATCCCTCCTTCCACCCAATCCCTTCCCCGCGCCGTGCGAGCTGGCGAGCTTCTGCAGTCTGGGGATGCGGCGTGGAGGGTTTCCTGTCAAGTGGGGTGGCGAATGCAAATCGAGAACATAAAGACATGCAAAGAACTGAAAACAATCACATGTATTATATATATATATAGTATAATACAATTCATATTCATATCTTCACCAGTTTGTTCTTGCTAAAGTACACCAAAACTCTCAAGCTCAAGCTTGCCAAGTGCGGGCCTGCACCATCAGCACCAGCCAAACCACTTCCCGAGGATGCCTCTGATGGGAAGTTCCCTGTCTCGCTGGCAGGAACATGTGGCAGGGAAGGTTCAGTAGACTCCGTCGGCTCCGTCGGCTCCTTCGGCTCCTCAAGCAAAGGAGCCGCCGACGCCGGAGCGGGCGGCGTCACTTCAGCCGACGTCGGGGGCTTCACCTCAACCGACGTCGGCGGCTTCACTTCGGGCGTTGCTGCTGGGAGTTCTGCAGGTGCAGGGGCAGCGGGAGGTGCGGCGATCTGTTGCGCAGCGACTGGAGTCTGAGCAGGGCTTTCCTGTTGTGCACCTGATCTTCCTGGGCTCGAAGAAGCCTCTGAAGCCATGCTCCCATTAAGCCAGAAGCTTGGTGATGGTGTGCAGCCTTTCAGGGAATTCCGGATGTTTTAGCTTCGAAAGCTTAACTGCCTGAGAAACATGTGACACGTATGACCATATGCTGCCGCCGTATGTGAAACCCCAAGAGATGCCCAGAACGACGTTCGGAAAAAGGAAGGTGTTCCAGAGAGTCATGGAGTCCTCCTACCAAGGCTATGTGTAGCTCGGAACCTCAAGGCGTTCCCCTAGCTTTCTGCCACAATATTTTTTTCCAGTTCATCACGTGATGTCCAACCTGTGTGCCTCGCTGTATGCGGGCACACAGGACTCCCAACCTGGCCTGACAACCATCTCGCAGTGCTTGATGTCACTTCCTCTGCTGGAGAATCCTCCCGCATCTCTTTACTGGTCGCCTCAGTGCGGTGATGATTAGTCGTGATCTGTATCAGATTCACTGATTCACCGACAAATCCTCTGGAATTATATAGGAAGGTGCACTCATCATTTGGGGAAGCTTAGATCCTGCAAGCCCCAACTCGTGCCAAGCATCTGTGTTGGAGGTCAGCTTCTCTCCTGGTCACACAACGACAGGGTGGAGGGTGGCTTGGAAGAATCAGGGGAGCCAACCGTCAACACTCCAATGTAGAGACCAGGCATTTGACGACGCGAACTGCAAAGCTGAAGCATGACATAGCATGACGAAAAAAACTGATGTTAAAGGTTTTACGTGTTGCAAGTACTTCTATGAAACATCGTAACACTATAAATTACAACTTCATCTGGAGTCCTGTAAGGCCACCATGTATATTATAATATTGTAGAGGTACCTGCGGGATGAGAACACCTTTGGCACACAGCCCCACCTGCCAATTTGGTCCAGCTATGTGGTTTCAAGGGCTCCAGTCGTCCAAGTCTGGGCGGTTGTGGCACCCGCTCCACTGCCAGCAAGCCTGAAAGCCGCGAGGCTTAACACCCCAAGACAATCTGGCTCTGGGCAACTGCTCGGACAGTTGATTGGCAGTGGCTTCTGTAATGTTCGATACTTGCGACTTCAATCGTGTTTTGGTCCCCCACTTGAATGTAAAAGATTAATCGCTACTAGGAGCAAGGACGCTACTAGGATTCGCACCGCAATATTCTTTTGGCTCCCTCAAGTTCACCCGCTCACACAAGTCGCACCTTCCTGTCCGCGCTTCTCAGCATTGTTCAAGGAGATGGCGAAATTGGCCACACAACGGTGAAGCTCTGCCTGATGTGATTGGCAGAGTTCCTCCAGCTCCACTTGCAGCCTCAGCCACTGGAGAGCTCCCGAGCTGATCTGTCACTCTATCTAGGTGTTTCTCAAGGAATCAAGGAACACAGCCCTTACATGCGGACTGGGCTGGGTGAACTGGCCAAACTGGTGGACAAAGTCAGGCATCAAAACTGATGTCGTTTCATCACTCATCTAATTACTCAAGTCTACTGAATCTGTTTTGATCTGCTTTGGCCATTTGAGATATCCAAGAAGCCGTTTCAGAGCCTCTGGGTCCATCTTCGCTGCAAGACGCACAACTTTAATCTGCAGCCATGGCCCCGACGGGAAAAAAAGGTGAGGTGGCTAGGGTTGCGGGTGGAGCCGGTTTTTTTTCTGCCAAAGGTGCCATCCCCTTTCTTGTCTGGTCGATCTCTGTCCGTGCACGTATGCGTCTCTGAGGCCTGTTGCATCAGAACCCTCCCTGCCCGCCCTACGAGCCGGCACTGATTGCGAACCATCAAGGCAGTCAAGACTCATGTTGCCGATACATTGCATGAGAAGAGGCGGTGTTTACCGTAATCTGTGGGAAATCCTACATTCAATATGAACCAGCGACTTAGATCTGCCAATTTAGCGTTTGGACATCTTCAGTTCTCAAGTCCAAGTCCTCCTCGTCCTGAGCTTCAATGATGAGAGCATACCTGGCAAGAATTTCACAACCCTTCCTGACTGACAAACATGCTCTCAAAGCTTGACCAAGAATTCCTTCATCAGCGTCAGTACTTGGGGCACAATCTTTGCAAGAAGCTCCGGCAGGCTTGGTCAACATCCTCACAACATCGCCGTTGTGAAGAATGTGACAACGGGAGAGTGCTTTGGGGGTTGGTTTGATCTATATCGCCTTCCTTGGAGGCCTGCTGCATCCAACGAAATCCTTTTTCAAGTCCGGGGGGTGGGCGGTATAGGCTACTAGTCAGCGCTAGTCAGTAGCTCTATGACGTACTGGACGCTCGGGACGGTAGGATGCAGGATAGCTCCGCTAGTCATTTAATTCCTGTAGATGTTTAGGGAAACTTAGTCCCAATGGGTGGTCATCGGTTTACTCTAGGTGAAGTGAGGCCAGGAGATTCAAGTCATCACAGACCGACCATGTCTTCCGAAACCGGCTCCGGTCAGTTTATCCCCTGAGCCCTTGGCTGCTGGCTGTTGAGGCTTCGGGCTGCAAAGCTTCAGTTTGCTCGCAGTTGCCTGAAGGACCTCCTGGAATGAAGTGCTGAAACCAAGATGGCACTTGGTCCAAACAGTCACGAATCACCGAGTCACCATCCCCTTTATTCCAAGACCACCAAAAACCGTGCACAAACATGCGCTTTGTCGGCTTTGTTATGCTTTGTTTATCTTTGTTTGTGATCTTTTCAGGTGAAGTTGGCCATACGGTAGTTGCATCTACAGCGCATCCTCAGTGATTCAGTCATGATCCGGAGCCCGGGGGTCGCTGATCCATCAACGGCTACACCGGCGATCTCCAATCCCGAAAGAAATCGGACCATGACAAGGGCATAGCAAAAAGTGCATCGAGCTCCTCCAGCAAGTTGCTCAAACACAAACCGTTTCCACCTCAGCAAGGTCCCTAGATGCCCAAATACACACATAGTGGGCTGCACGGTCTCACGCACACACTTATTGAATTGCGTACGGATTTGGTTGCGGTTGCCCCCCGCCAACCTAGGTTTAAAAAATGCCTGAGTAAAACGAGGCACGAAAGTTGGAGGTCATCGCTCTTACGTTGGAGGCCGTCGAAGGCAGGTTGAGGGGCCATCGCTAGTAGGTTGGTGACAAGAAACAAGACAGCAAAACAGTCAGTTGGAGGTCCTCCCTCTTAGGTTGGAGGCCATCGAAGGCAGGTTGAGGAGCCATCGCTAGTAAAGTTGGTGACAAAAACCGAAACGGCAAAACCGTCAAAGTTGGGGGTCTTCGCTCTTAGGTTGGAGGCCGTCGAAGGCAGGT
>CAXAMN010023695.1:325881-366272 GCA_963970005.1 Durusdinium trenchii
TTTTCCTAAATAGTGGAGCAGGTACACAGAGCTGATCAGGCTCTGCATCCCCCTCTTGTCCACAGCTTCATTGCGTGTGGTAGAACAAGAGGGCCACACGCCCCTGCTCCAAACCAAAAGGTTCCCTGTGAGTCCAAGGGCTTCACACACACATGTTTATGTGAGTACAGTATGTATATAAATATACAGTATGTGTGTGTGCATGTGTGACAACGCAGGACTGCAAGACATGTTGCGAGAAGTGTTGCAAATAGGTTGCATTGCTGTGATTTCATCCATACCGCCCTCCGTGGCATGTGTTTTTTTGAAGTTTGGGTTTTCTTCTGGTCTTTGGCCCTTTCCACTATCCAGCGCAGGTCTTCTTGAGGCGAACACCCGTCAAAGGAAGTTTCTGCGTGTACTTGTCCAAGACCACACGAAGCACAGCGGATTCCCTTCGGCGGTTGCTCTCAAGCATCTTCGGCACCTCCGATGTATATAACCAACTGTTCAAAAGGCATTTGTTCAACTTGTAAACCCACACCAAATGCAATGCCAAAAGCAGCTGGGAGACAGTAAACTCCAGTTATTAATTATGTTTATTATGCTTTAACCGCATCAATTTCCGCATCAATCTTCACATCACAGAGCTATGTCTTTGGCCTGGGGCTTCATATCCGGCTTGACACGATCCAAGAGCTCTTGAAGCCTAGACCAAGACTTTCCCATTGGACTGAAAACGATCAAGTAGTCTGCAGGTGGTGTTCAGGCATCCATTCTACAACAACCTCTTCAAATATACACAAGCCTAGCCCAAACCCTTATAAGTTATGAGCCCTGATCTCAAAAGGATCAAAGGCCGGTGCGCTGTGGCCATCACTTGGCGCAGCACGGTGTCCTACAGCGGCTTCACGTGGGGAGCTCGTGACGTCGGGTCGTGCGCTGAGATCTTGGAGACGAAACGACATTGGAAAGGGAAAACAGTAGACTTGGTGAGTAGATGGTATACGGATCAAATGGCATATACCTCCAAAACATAAGGTATCAAATGATTTTGAAAGAAATTGTACTGTCATGTGTTGTCCGGCTCTTCTTTTAACTCGAAATTCAGGTTCGGCGTGAAACGTTTGCATAGGCATATGGGCACTCATTTGTGTGCTTGATTCGGAACACTGCAGAGCTTCTGGATGTACCTCTTCACATGGCTCTCACTGACCCGTAGTTTAAAGCCACGGACTTGGGAGAAGAGGAAGAAGACATAGGCATTGAGCTGGTGGCAGTTCTTAAATGAGCGCCAGCCGATTTCTTTGAACCAATCTGCAAGTCGGATGGGTCGATCTGAATTAAATGCATGGGCTAAGAAAGCCATGTAGCAAATCAAGTTGAAAGCGTCCCGCCCACGCTCTCTCAACTCTGGCTTTGCTTCAACTTGACTCTGCAAATCCTCCAGGTAGACCAGGGTAAGCGCCAAATCCAAGGCCATGTCACAATGATGCACCTGGTATCTAAAAAGTATGTAAGCCAGTGTCACGCTAATGAGGCGATGGTCGTGCCGGTACGCGAAGACCTCAAAGACGCCCAACTTGGAGACGAGCTCATGAAAATTGTAGGCCAGCAGTGCACACTCGTTGGAGTAGGTGTACTTCACGAAGAAGGCATAGTTACCTCAGGCTCGTGGCAAAAGCATCCTTTTACAGTACCTCGTTCTTCACTAGAAATCATCACACATCATGGAGACACACGAGCACATTGCACAGCCAGGCAAGTGCAGCGAACCATCAAGCATTATCATTATCAAACACACAAATCGGAAAGACATGGAAAGACTGAATTTCCCACATGTCTCACAGAATTGGGAAAACCAGATGTTCCTTGCGAGTGGCTCATGGATGCATCTGCCTCAGCTCCCTGAGCCTCGCTTCCTCCATCCGCCTTGGTTTCACGCGACTTCCGCTCAGACCGCTCCGGCCGCTCGGGTGCCTCAGTTCCAGCGGCACTACCGGCTGCACTGGAGGCAGACGGCATGGCACTGGCCCACGGCAAAAACGGTGGGATCGTCCAACCAGGTCTGTCAGCCACCCTTGTGAGATGGCTTAGCAGCTAAGCAGATTGATTTCCCGGCCATCTTGATCTGGGAACGGGGAGTGGAATTTGGATGAATCAGGAATTTTGTAGCTCAGGACTCAGGATGTCTTTTTCTGGAGGGTGATCTTCTCTCTTATGGGAAGTGAGACCCACAAGGCACGAAGTCGTTTGTGCTTCGGGCCAATAGCTGTCAAAAGCAAAGTGTCCTACATCTGGCTCGTGGCTCAAGCGCCTGGGTTCAATCGCACGCCAAATGAACAATCAAAACACCCTGAAGCAAAAGAGAAGCCGCTGCAAAGTGTTCATTCGCCTGGCTGTCGGGTGGCTCTTCTGCAGTCTGCCTGCAAAGTGTGGATTCCCAAGTCACGCTCACCACGTTTCAGCGTGTCACGCCTGGCTGAAAAATCCGGAAACCGTGCCCTCTTGGGAGGGGGCAAGGGCCCAGGCAAGACCGTAGGTGGCCTGGGGCGTGATGGGTGAAAGGGCGAGGACGATCTCGAGTCACTCGTGTCCTCGTGCTCAGTGCAAAGTGCAGTTATTATAGTTATTTTGGCAGGTGCACACCGCTATACGTTCAAGTGCATGTTTGCAGGTTCAGCGTGCACCTGGGCTATGTGAAAATTCTACAGCTCTTATGCCAATCAGCCTCTGCACGCGTGGTAAGTATGTATCTCTATCTATCTATCTATCTATCTATCTTACTATCTTATCTATCTATCTATCTAATTAATCTAATCTACTAATCTATCTATCTATCTATCTATCTATCTAATCTAATCTAATCTAATCTAATCTAATCTAATCTAATCTAATCTAATCTAATCTAATCTAATCTAATCTAATCTAATCTAATCTATCTATCTATCTATCTATATACGTGTGTGTGTGTGGTGAACTGCTGATGCCATAGGCAACGGCTGAGGGAATCTGAAACATGCAAACTTTGGCCTGAGCGGCGGGTAGAAGGGATTCACGTGCCTCAGTGCAAGAGCCACCCTCCAGATCAGAAGCAATGAGTTCTAGATGCCTACACATCGTTGGCAATAGAATGAAATGTGCTGCATCACCGTGATTTATTGTAATACATGTATATATATAGTATATATGTCTTTAGACAGTATGTGGTTTCATGATGTTTCTTGTAGTTTCCGAGTTTCTCAGTGGTTGTCACCAACATGCCCCAGTCTCGACTCCAAGGGTCATGCTCCTCAACTCTGGACCTCTTGGACGGTGTCCCGGGACTTAGGCGCAACGGCAGAAGTCCAAGCGAACGCCACGAAACAATGGAAATCGGGTTGCCCAAAAGATCCGGAAGTCGGCATTTGTTGCTGCAAATATGGGGAGTGAAGTGCTTGGAATATGTCGTTGAGACACTCTTGGACACAGAAGTGTCCAGCCGCGGTTCGAGCATAAAATGATCCCACTCACCCTCTCGCTCTCTCTCTCTCTCTCTCGCACATTGCCACTTGCTTTGCATCCGTGACCTTCCCTCAACCTCCTCAACCTTGAGCACACCGAACCAAACCACCTGCTTGTGCCATGCCTGCTTGTGCCGCTCTGAGGGCGTGACTACCTTTTGAGCTTTGGGGGCCCATCAGGCCACATGCGCCTCACTTCGGATTCAGAACGAGGCCAAGGCAAATTCTGTTGGATTCAGCGATTTGAACCATTTCAGGTGTTTCACACGAAGAAAACCAACCCCCAGACCCTTCGGAAGGGGCAGTTGCTGGACAAACTGGCCCAACACATTCAAAACTCAACACGGCGGACGTTCTTTTGCAGCCTGCTCTTTGTTCGAAATTGTTCTACACATTCTACATCTCTCGATGCTACCTTCAACCAGTTCTTGGTTACTGGTGATGCGGCTCACTTCCTCATCTGAGAAATATGCAGCGAAATCAGGCCTTGGCACAGCACGGCAGGAGGTAAACCAGGGTGGCCACCAGGAAGAGGCAACGAAATCGACTGATTACCGAGTCACTGTGAAGCAGTTCTCCAGCTTGTATTCATGGAAGTGTGCCTGGCCTGGATCAGCAAAACATGACGACCCGGTGCACTTGATCACTGGTTGCCGCTGCCTGAGCAAAGCTTCACTCCCTGTCCCAGGCTGTTCTGGGGGTATTTGACGATCAGCGGGCTCCTCAAGCAGAGCAGGACACTGGGAATGGCAGTGGAGCAGTGGAGAAAACGTCAAGACCACACGCAATTACTGCCAGGGGACTTTTCCGGGCAGCCCACATAGGCGGAGCTTGTGGGATCGCCGCACACGCGGTACTCCACCTTGTGGATAGCACAAGCAAAATCACAAGCATCATAAAGAAGGGGATGCTTTAGATCTGGCCTTCGCACCGCCCTTGATATGAAAGATCACCAAATCTAAAATGGACAGCTTCACCATGTCGCCACCAGAGTCGGAGTATTTACTTCCAAACCTCAGTGAGGAGGAGCCTTGTCTGACACCCCCTCCTGAAAGAATTCAACAAAAAATAGGGAACAAACACATTGCGTTGCTTTTTTTGAGGCAAGCAGTGGCCTCCAACCTAATAGCGATGGCCTCCAACCTAGTATTTTGCAACAACCATGCACAGCCCACCAATGTACCTGCCGACCTTGGACCTTTGATTTCGCAGCCACGGTGCATTCCAGCGATCCGAAACAGGTCTTCGTCGCCTGACCACGGTGCATTCAGGCGTCGCTTCCCCCCGACACGTCGGCGTCGAACTGCGCTACGGTGCAATGGCCCCGACCAACACGGGGAAGGCGCCTGCGATGGGAAAGCGAATGACCCCCTGCGGGTCTGCCGTGGTGGCGAGCAGCTCTCCACAGCTCTCGCCAGGATTCGCGAAGGTGGCATTGTAGAAGGTGATAGACTGAAAGTCTGTGAAGCCGCTCCTGGGCGTTTTTATCTGCTTTAACTCTTGTTGCTTGGTACCACGTACGAATGCGTGGTCGACCGACCTACCCGTGGGTCACGTCCAACTGGTGCATTGGGCTGCAACCGGGCATCTCTTCTTCTGAGCAGCTGGCACTTGGCCAAGTGAAATGGAAACGGCCATAGGCCATGCTGAGCTCTGGAGCCACCAAAGAGGAGCCGGTGTGAGTGTTGATGAACTCCACCAGTCCTGAGCCGCGATGCAATGCGATGGATACGGAACAAGATTGGCCCAGGAAAAGTGCTCAGGAAATTCATGGAAATCCACCTGGAAAGCATTGCACAGGACTCACAGGACCCCCATGGACCCCAACTCCAAATCATCGTTCTCCGGCTGACAGACCGCCCGTCAGGAGCCACGCCCCAAAAAGGGACCACAGATTCCCCCCTTCCCCCCACTCCTTGCGCATCAAGGCTGACAGCAAAAACGAAGCCCTTGGCTGCTATGCCAGTTTCCGCCTGTCATGGTGGAAAAATTGCCCCACACGCGAAGAACAAAGCTCACAGCATGTCCCATCCTTGTACTGAGAGCGCGAGCTGGAAGAGGGAACAACTTGGAACCTCACTCCAAGCAATCGTCGAACGAAACAAATGTGATTACAGTATTTGATATTCGTCAGAACTCACATGATTCATGCTTCGATTTACTCAGCATCTCAGCATATCTCAGCCATAGACACAAAGTCATTTCCAAGCCCTGATGAGATGTCACTGCCCGCCGTCGACGCTGGAGCTGGCACATCCGCCTTCGGCTCGACCGGCGCCGCCAGCGGCGGTGCCGGTCGGAGCGGCTCGGCCAGGAGTGTCGTCAAGTAGACCTCGATGGCCACCTGAGGCGACAAGGCCAAGGCAAAGGCGCATGCCAAAGACATCCGGGCGACAGAATGAGCCCCGTTCGTAGCGTCCATGCTCCCACTAGTAAGGCCAGGAGCCCCTAGTAGCGTCCTTGTGACAAATGTATACAGTAGTATAGATCCTTGGCATCTTCCTTGTATCTCAACTCTTCAGAACTTCACACACAAACCTCCCCACAAAACTCGCTGGATACAAAATGAGACAACCATCCGCTTCATGAAAGAGTATGTGCAAGCCATGTGCTTGTCCCCAGGTCTTCTCCATACGTCAAGTTGACTCTCTGATCCCAGGACGTCCCAGGACCAAGGGTGTTAGGTTGGGAGGGATAGCTTGTGCAGGTTCGAATCGGGGCCCCTGACAACTCGACCCACGCGGCCCCCTTGGAGAACTCTTGGCTCAAAACTCTGGGCCAAGGCTGCTAAGGCCCAGATGATTGTTTCCAATAGCTTCTTGTTACTAATAGTAAGGCACTTGTTACTAGAAGAAATGCACTTGTTCCTAGTAGCTTATTGTTTCTAATAGCAAGAAGAATTTAACACAAGGATTTGGGATGTTAAAGTTATATTTTGGCCCCTCGAGAACCCCCTGAACAGGGAAGGTCTGTGAGGAGCGCCTCAGACTGGAGCGCAAGTTGTGTGTGTGTGTGTGGGATGTTAAAATTACAGTATATTTTTTCTTTGCTTCCAAAGGCAATGCAATGGCCTCCAACCAGCAATGGCCTCCAACCTACTAGCGATGGCCTCCAACCTACTACGAGCAGCGATGGCCTCCAACCAATTGCAAACTATATTAGAGTCTACTAGAGTTTTGAGGGAGGATGTTCAAGTACCTTTTGGGCTTCTCGGCTAAAAGCAAATGAGACTATCTTGAGCCCAATTTGAAACACAAGTTCCAGTACAACTTCAACGGTGGCAACCTTGTCCTTCACCATCTTCACTCACTCAGTCCCTTCCGTCAGGGCTCACTGGCTGCCCGGAGGACCAACGTCGCTGCCTGCTGCTCAGCGGTGGTGAGATTTGCCATGAAGGCAATCCTTCGCAGTCGCATCGGCTGCCGGACTCAAAGGTCCCCAACTGAAGTATTTGAAAGTTCAATGTGCAATTGAAAGCAGTAACAAGTGCCACGCTAGTAGTAACAGGTGCCTTACTAGTAGTAACAAGAAGCTATTAGTAACAAATGCCACGCTAGTAGTAACCAATAGAACCATTGCTGACATCCACCTAGACGTCCGTGGGGTTGCCCCGAACAGTCGGAGACTCCTTGGCTGCGCGTCCGCCAGGCCAGCTTCTAGGCATGCCTGCGCCAGCATCCCAATTGCTTCCTGGGAACATCACATGGAAGGCTCTGGCAAGTGACTTCAAATCACTACCTTTGACTGCCATGGGAATGTGGGCTTATGATTAGAGATGGCCTGAAAAACGGCACTTACCACGAAGACTGCACACCAAGAAACAAGGGTGGAGATAGATGCTGCACGCTTTAAATAGGCCTCTGCCGCTGCGGCAGCGATGTGCACCTTGCACCAGAAAGGGCCCTTCAAAGCAGAAAATGTGTCGAAATGCCAAGTGATTTGCCAACTGCCGGTATACACACCGGCAAATATATATATATATATATCATATATATGTTTTTTTAATGTGTGTGTGTGTGCCCTGGTGCAAATGGGTGGGAATCGCAACGTTTACCTGACACAGCCCCTTAGCACTCACCCTCTGTTACTCACAAATCCTGTTCAAGGCCAAGTAGATGCGAACCGCTTAAGCCAAAAATGACAGTTAAAATATGTTAGATACATAAAATGATTTGCAATGCTATCTGCCAGCCTTTGTCACAACCAGTCTTAATTGCAGTCGGAGTGGCTTTCTCTACGGCGCTGACGGGGGATTTCTCCAGCTTGGCAGCGACTGCATCCAAAACCCCTCGCGCATCAGGATCAGAGATGTCTGCCTGCGCCCGAGGGTGGCAGTCATTGAAGCTCCAAGAAGAGCCCAACTCAATACAACTTATAACTTGATATGCGATAAGCTACCTCCGCAAGTGCAAAACCAAAAGAATGAACTGCCTCTACTGGTAGTGCCGCTTGAAAACAAACATTACATGCCAGGGCACTGTTGGGATGTCCAGGGGTGTGGCGCTGGCCATGATGCCAGCAGCTTTCAACACATCAGTAATGGCTTCTCTCAGCAACCTGGGCATTCGACCATCAGGTCTGGGGACGACACTGCAACAGTGTTGCGAGAAGAACACTGCAAGTCATACAATCTGGCACACATACAACCTGGTTTGAATACAAACCATCTGGTACATCAGGTCATGCGAGTCATACACATACAATCTGGTTTGGGTGGGCCAAGAAGATATATCTCATTTCCTGGACATTCCTCTCGCGAGTCTCAGGACTGCAGCGAGGGGCTGGTTCTCAGGCCGCTCTTTGGCTGCAGCATCGACCTCTACTTTGCCGTCTGGCTGCAAGGCTGCACCTGACGTCACTTAGCTCGGCAATCTTGATCCAAAGTAAGACAACGCGCACTCATAGAGAGAGAGAGAGGGAATAAAAGAAAGACAGACAGAAAAATGCATCCTCTTCGGTGCTACAGCAGAAAGAATGTAGGCGTGCGCCGCTCGCACTTTCAAGATTTCCACACGAATTAGACCTTGGCTGATGAACCGCAAGGTGGAAAAGTCCGCAAGAACGGTATTCAGGGTGCCAGGGTGAAGCATCTACTACAAAGATCATTAAGCCCAAATCTTCTGCTCCAGCGGAGGTGGGTTCCGGCCTCTCCCTCCCACATCTTCCCCTCTTTCTCCCCTCACATCCCTCATGTTCTTGCTTCTTGGTCGTATGAGTTGCTCTTGCTCCCTATCAAGCTCTTGTTGCCTTGTAGTGCCACTGGCTCCACCTCGGCCTCATAATCCACCGCGGCCGGCCAGGCCGAGGCCGAGGCAGCCGAGGTGGCCAGGTGTTGATGCATGGCGAGGTCAGGGTCCCCGGAGGCGTCCACCACCGCCGCCACCTTCTCCTCCGGCGTCCCAGGCTTCGCCGCCACGGCGGCCCACTCCTTCAAGAGGTGGCTCCAGTGATCCGAGCCTGCAGAATGGAGGACGGAAGACATCTTCTGCACCTTCAAGGGCGCAAAGGGGGCACAAAGGTCTCATCAATGAACTCAAACAGTTTGAAACTTTGGCTCCTTGACTTCCACTGATTCGATCCTCCCGTCGCCTTGTGGCAAGCAGCTTTCGCTTCATCCAGGCTGTGTTGCAGACCCTCCTCTCAGGGGCACAGAATCTGCAAGACAAAGGCCTCCCTCCCACTACCATGTCAAGGTGTCCATGAGACACTGGACTGGCAACTATGCACAAAGCGGAGTTTCCAATGATAGCTGCAGGTGTTCATATACATGTAACATCTAGTGACTGCCATTTGGAAACCTCTCAGTGCTCAATTTCCCTCTCGCATCTTCCATCTCGCCCGTTCCCAATCGCCGGTCGCCGGGAAGGGTCCGCTCCTCCGTTTTAGGCTTGGCCTCCTCCAAGGCCTCCAGTCCCTTGGACACCGCCGTGGCGGTGGCCGCCTGGTCCACAGTGTCCAGCCCCGCCACCGTCGCCTCCTTCACCACAGCCTGGGCGACCTCAGGGCCCACCGGAGCCTCAGCCACCACCTCGGGTCCCAAGAATGAGGTTGCATCATACAAGGGGTGGTGAGAATCAAAGAAACTGGAGAGAACCAAAAATACACCAAAAAAACACTTTGTACACTAGAGCCATGCCATGGTGCTACATCCAAGGTTGTAGTCATCATCTCCAGTGTGTGAGTGGTGGTTGGAGCTGTGGTCACTGCGACCGGTCTCTCAAAGGACCTGCTCTGCGTTGATTCTGGCAATGTGGTGGAGGTCCTGTGTAGTGCTTTCGCGGGCAAAGTCACATTGCCCAATGCCAATGCCGTCAGCCTGGGCAGTTGGAGAGGTTTTTCTGCCATGAAAAAAACACCAACACACTCGACATGCTTTTCAGTAAATTGTTGGGGGATCTTGGAGCGCAGAAGGCAAAAACGCGTTTTTTGGGGCGAGTTGAAGAAAGATCTATAGATAGGGATTGTAGGAATTCATATCATCAGTTCATATCACTCATAGCTCTTCATAACAACATCACATAATTTCATCGCATCATATCACCTCATTCATTTCATCATGTTTCATCATCAAAATCATCAACATCAAAGCATTCTATAGCCGTTGCATTAGTAGAAATTTATATATTTATATACATATATTGTCATACTATCTGTAAAGCATTCTTAAGATCAGAATAAAATAGTTAAATTCCCAGAAATTGCCTTTACATCATCATAATGTTCTCTGTTTTATAACATCTACTACAGCAATAAGTAAACACATTAGAATTACTGTTACTATGCATTTCCATAGCCATAGGTTGCTCCTTCTTATGATTAGATGTCTAATATGTTGTTTCCATTGTGAAGCAGGCATGCCATTCTTACATGTGTGACAATAAGACATAGTAACACCACCAATGTCTTTTACCAAATCTGGCGCGTCACCCTCTTCAGTTAGTAATTCAACTTTTGAAGAACTCAGTATTACTTATTTACACCTAAATAAATAACAGTACTAGAATTATGTTAATCAACCATGGTCAATAATGATAAGCATTAAATGTAATGTCCCTATACCAATGATGTTATATAAATTGTTGTTGGTCGTGCTTAATGCTATTTAACATAGCCTGCACCCAAAGTCAGGGTCTGTTGTCATTACGCTTGCTAGAATTGCAAAATATGCTCTGAAATCTATACAACTCACCTTCTACCTCTTCGTATATCAAAGAAAGCAACACTTCTTCGTGTTTCATAACAACTATGTTTAATGTTGTCTATCTTGAATTGCACACGTCTATTGTTTTCTGCGTTCTGTATTCCGTTCTGGTTTATTTCTACAATATCTACATTGAATGTCTTTCAATGTGTCGCTGTGCTGTATTTTTACATATTCAGGTTCTCCAATCGTGTAGGATACAAAAACAACATATTAACTGGCAATTGCTTCATACAATCCATCTTCCAAATTATACATAGTATCTTTTCCAAGAATTGCACGTAACGACGTAACGCAACTAAAGTATATGTATAGCATTTAAATATGAATAAACTTACAGTATAGAGTATTTATTGGACAATGATACAGCAGAAATACCTATATTAAAAGGATCTAGGCCTTGAAACAATAGTTTTCAGATATATATATATATAACTTGAAAAAGAATCAAAGGAAATACCGAAGCCACGCACACAGTACATGGTCACTAAACCTTTGTTTGAAGAAAGCATCATATAACTCAATACCATCCTGAAGCAATGTTGCATTACAAAAAGCTAGATGATGACATCAAGTGGGATGGCGTATCAAGTGGGATGGCATCAACTTCCCTGCAGGTAACAAAGACATTGACAGACTGGAAGCAAACAACAACGGGGAACTCTCAAGCAATATTTATGAACCTGATGACCTCCTGAATGAGGAAGACGTGATTAAAACAAGAACAACTAAAGTTCAAAATGCAAAGTTATCACATTGATGTATTACTCAAGACTTATGATGAAAAAGGCAAATACAATTTTGTAGTAGTAAAGAATAGGCAAATTGTTAAGCAATCAAGCAAACAAAGCAAAAACGCCAAAGCCACCTTGTAGGTACTGCTGTCACCCATTCACCACTGAAAAAAGGTTTGAACAAACACTATTCAATATTCCAACGGTTGTATATAAATCTGTTCAAGGTCAAAAGTTCAAATTACCTGATAAGGGTGCATACATTAAGTTTCAAAAATACAATACCAAATTGGATTGTCCCTTTGTCATTTACAGTGATTTGGAATATTTAACGTCAATTCAACTGAAGGGATTAAGGGCACATATCAGGAGCACAAGCCAGGAGGATATATATCATGAATGTTGTTGATAGGATTGACAAAACAGCTCAACCACATCTTTACAGAGGTGCGGATTGTATGGAAAAGTTTGTTGAACAATGGACTGAAACAAAAAAGGGGAGCGATGTGGCAAAGCGTGTCCGCGAGTGATTGTACGCTGGTATGCTGGTACGCTGGCGGTGGCTGGCTGCGCTGGTTGCGCTGGTTACGCTGGTTACGCTGGTAAAAAGCGCATGTTTCACATATTGAATGTAAATAAACCAATGGACATCTCTTGTGAACAAGAAAATCAGTTTAGAAAAGCGACACCGTGCTCAATTTTCAAAAAGAACTTCAATCCTGAGGATGAATAAGTTAGGGATCACTGCCACTTCACTGGTAAATACAAAGGAGCAGCGCGCGTTAAATATAATCTAGACTACCTCAAGTATTCATTTAAGCGTTCAATATCATGGTCATCTGGTTATCAAAACGGAAAAATGAAATTAACAAAGAGTTCAATGAAAATCAGAAAATATATACGCATATATGTTATCATTCACAACAGTGAGAAGTTAATTGCATTGTCATTTGCTTCATTGCATTTCAATGACAGTTTTTTTCATTCTTGTCAGCATCGCTGGATATGTTAGTCAGTCAAGTTCATTTCAGATACATTCAATCTGACGCGTACATAAAAGCAACACAGATTTGAATGTACTGACTGATAAGGGAGTTTACCCATATGGTTATATGAAGTCATTTGATAAGTTTGATGAGGAACAATTGCCTGAAAAGCACCTTTACAGTCATTTGTATGAAGAAAACATTACTGACAACGACTATGCTAGGGCAAGATGTCCTTTGGAATAGTTTCAATATTGAAAACCTTGGTGAACATCACGATGTGCATTTGATGACACATGTTTATGTATTGACTGAAGCTGTTGAAAACTTCAGGGGTATGTGTTTTACTATGCATTTTGTCACAAATATAAGAACGGTACGACTGCTTCACAATGGAAACAACATACAAGGAAAATCATACCATAAGAAGGAGCAACCTATGGAAATACACAGGTTCAAACCTTTAACACCGTAATTCTAATGTATGATATCGGTTGTTAGTAATTAGATGTATGATTTCTGGGGATTTCATGATATGACATTGTGAATGAAACTGAACAAGGTTGGACCCGATTGCTTTTATCAAAAACTTGAGGCCAGGGGGAGAGGTCGAAAGCTAGCCGAATCGCACCGGATGTACTAGTTACACAGTCGGCAAAGCATGTAGGGATGACATGTTTTGGGAGGAAGGTTGCTATGTACATACTTTGCGCTAAAGAATGTAAATGTGACATCGCTGACTGGGAAGGGTACATTGGAAAAACCCGGGTGCACTCGTTGGCAGGCACGAAGATGCGTGATCGGCAAATCTGGGGGGTAAATTTACCCTCCGCTTTTGTATGCCTTGACTCGGAAAGAGGGGTAAGCATTTCTGACATCACACGGACTGTACATACACTAGGGCGTCCGTAGTGTAGGAGAAGCACGGGTAAAAGGTATATGGAATAGAGTGCTGGAAAGAGGGGTAAGCATTTCTGGCATCACAAGGACTGTGCATACACTAGGGCATCCGTAGAGTAGTGTAGGATAAGCACTGGTAAAAGGTATAACGAGTAGAGTGTCTTGAGGAAATAGCCGGCTTATGGTTACGGCAAATCTGGGGGGTAAATTTACCCCCCGCTTATGTATGCCTTGAGCCGGAACGAGGGGTAAGCATCACAAGGACTGTGCATACACTAGGGCGTCCGTAGTGTAGGATAAGCACTGGTGAAAGGTATCAAGAATAGAGTGTCTTGAGGAAATAGCCGGTGTATGGTTATAGCAAGCCTGGGGGGTAAATTTACCACCCGCTTATGCATGCATTAGGTTAGAAATAGGGGTAAACAACTTGTAACGGTGAAGTACTAGTCCTATGCAGCAAGCAGCAGCCAGCAGCAGCAGCAGCAGCAGCAGCAGCAGCCGCCTGCAGCCAGCAGCCAGCAGCAACCACCAACCAGCAGCCAGCCAGCAGCACCACGCAGCCGCAGCGCAGCATCAAGCCGCAGCAGCACCACCGGCAGCAAGCACCACCGGCAGCAAGCAGCAAGCAGCAGCAGCAAGCAGCAAGCAGCAAGCAGCAGTAGCAGCGGCGTCGTCAGCAACAGCAGCAGCAGCACCAAGCCGCAACAAGTAGCAAAGCAGCAGCTACAAAAGCGGCAACCAGCGGCAGCAGCAAACAGCAGCAGCAAGCAGCAGAGCGGCAGCAGCAGCAGCACCCTTTACACCAAGCCACCGTTTACACCCAACCAACCACGTTCACACGTTCAACCAACCCCCTACGCGGCGCAGCTGGGAGTTGAACCGCGGGGGGGGCGGGGGGGGGGGGTTAGCTTGATATATCAATCAGCCCCTCCCACCACAACATTGCTAAAGCAAAGAAGAACTCAGCTAGCATGCTAGCTTTCGTGACATATTTCTAGGATTCGATTCTTTCTTATTCCTACAAATGAATGAGGTTATAGAATGCTTTGATGTTGATGATTTTGATGATGAAATATGATGAAACTGGTTGAGGTGATATGATGTGATGTTGTTATATATGAAATGTTTTGAGTGATATGAATTGATGACATGAATTCCTACAATCCCTATTTTACAATATTTTTGGACCGTTTTGGTGGATGGATGATCGCAACCTTTATCTACTAGGATTCTCACAGCCAAGGTGCTTGGAGACAGTGAATGGTCCAACTGTCGCTCCACGCTCTTGAGGTGTGTCATAGGCAGTCTGGCAGGGGAAGGACTTTAAAGGGGGTAAGGCCACTCAAAATGTGTTGGCGCTTGGCATTGCTTGAACTTGAAATCAAGACGTCGTGAGGGGAGGTCAAAAGGTACACTGGAACTTGATTCAAAGCTATTCATTCATCTCGCTGTCTGGTGCCCATTACTCCAACCAGGCCACGCTGAGGAGAGAAACTAACCAAAGCAAATGTAAACAAACGAATTGCCAGCCTTCTCACTCAACAAATACCACGTGGAGCCATCCATAGAGCCTTCCAATTTGAAGGAGGTTGGATCAGAGCCTGAATCCTCCTGTCAATGGAGCATGTGCCCCAACGCTGCTTTTGATGAACCCTGAACTGATCACAAAAGAGGAAGCAAAGTGGCACTGATGATCTCTCCTCGGAAGTCTTGAAGCCAAAGGCTGCCACTAAAGTGCCCGGACTAACCCTCACTACCAAGGGCTGATCAAAAGTCAGCTGAAGACCTCAGCAGTCCACACATATCCAACATCCAGAAGCGTGGAACTGTCCAGTTTGATCAGCCCAACTGGTGCTATAGGTTGGCACGTGATGGCATGTGATGGCATGTGAGATTGTGGCAGCAAAAAGCTGCATGGACATCGGACCTGTGTCACGTCCAAAACCTGTCTCGACCCTCAAGTATGCGCACCATGGCTTAATGGTTGACACTGGCAATGACATGCTGTTTCAAATCAATCGCCGTTTCACAGAAGCACTGAGCTGCCCCATAGAGAAAGAAAGCCATGAAAGGCCAATTTCAACAGCATTGCAGTCATCAAACCAGTCCAAGCCATGTTCAGCATCATGAGCATGTGATTCAACATGAACCTGTGCACGCTGACACCTGGGACACCGGCTTGTCGAGAGATCGCTATCCACGAGCTTCTTTGGATTTATTGCCTCACCCCAACAACGACGAGGAAAGCGTATCCGAAAGCAACAAGTGTTCCTGGCGCGGACAATTCATCCATTGGTTGCCTGGCTGTTTACGATGTTGAGTCCAACGTTCGGGTCATCAAGATTCAGCGCCTGCAAGTGCCATGAGAAAAAAGCACCACCTATACACACTTGATTCAAGTGCCATGCTCTCCTGACGGACACCATCTGGTCCCGCATCTGAATCTAGTTTTTGTTCAGGCCTGTTTCCAAGAGCCTATGTATGCGTTCCGTTCAACCCAAACAACCCGAACTGCAACGCGTCGCGATGCGTTCTGCACGAAAACGCGCCTCGCCCATAGGATCGGAGAGGTAGAATTCTGATATGTGATAGGTCGACTGGCCTGCGTTTCTCACGAAGACCAAGGGGCGCTTGCGGGTAAAAACAAAGAATTGCATGACATAGCATGACAGCATGACTGAGAGCAGCTTGACATCTCTTGACAAGTTTGAACAAAAGCCGGGGCCCTGGCCCTCTCTGGTCTTGCCGACGGTGAAGCGGTACTCATCAAATGCCACTGGGGCAACCTTCAATCACCATAACCAAAAATCAGTAGGAAGACATGAAGCAAACATACAGCCGTCACGCTTGAAAGTTCATTGCATCAAAGAAGCCTTGAGAGATTGGATGTCCTGAGTCAGCACAGCATGAGGTGAGGAACACTTGGCTTTGATATGCTATGCCATGCTGCTATGTTGCTCGCTGCTCTGCGGGAGCGTTGACACAAAACAAGGAAGACTGGTGGTCGGATTCTGGAGGCTGCTGTCAAAGGTGCTTTGCCCTCCTTGCGGAGGAGTTCTCGTCTCGGGGATGAGGCTATCCGTTCAGCCTGAAGAAGTCTCACACATATGCTTGCCCCGAGGCGTGATTTGACGCTTGGCAGCCAAATCTAGTGATCCCATCTCCCACCTTCTCTGTCTGGACATGAGCACTTTCTCCTGTGATTAGGAGACCAAGGCCTCAAAGACTTGCTGAGCAACCCGTCAACCAACGCTGAGCAATCTTTGTCAGCTTTCCAGCCCGCACAGCTGGACCCTCTAAGGCTCCGGACAGGCCAAAGGCAATCTTAGCAAAAAAACACGTAGCCTTGGAAAATCAATAAGCCAAAGAAGCCATGCTATGAGCATGGCTTCCATTCGACCTCTCAAACACTCACAATGCAGACTGCCAGCCTCTGCCAGCCTAGGATTTGGAGAATTTAGTGAGACAATGATCCATATTTTAACTTGGAGCAAGGAACGCCATGGAACGGCTTCACGAAGCAACGTTGCCAACCAGCAGCCGGCAACGAAAGGGCAAATGAAATAAACGACTTGAACCACTTGGCAGACAAGAATTCCATCACATGGCATTGAGCAGAACCAACAGCATATGCAGCCACATGCTGCACACCTCGTGGATCAGTGCTGGAGTGCAAAACTTGCAGCTGCTTGGAAAACTGCTTTCCACCTTTCGACTGCCTAACGCCTCTCCGCGCTCTGCTGCGTCGCATCGGCGCGGGTGTCGCTCTGAGGTGACCACGCTGCCTTCACGTTGCCCGTCTGACGGAAAGCACCAGGGCGAGACCGTGCGGTCTGTCCAGATCCACCGAGACACCGGTCTGCGCGCCTTGCTCGCGCCTTGCTCGCGTCTGCGTGCCGTTTTCTTGCGTCTCGGTGTGAGGCGAGAAACGGCGGTCTATTGGAACTAATGAAACACCCAGCGCGTCAGGAATCATTGACCTTCTTCTTCGGCTTGGTGGTACTCCAAGTGCATCTCCTGTGACTATGAGCCACCAGTCCCCTCTTTGCGCCGTTCGCGACATTGCAATGAGTGGACAAAACTCTCTGCACCTGGTTAATGTACCACGTAGTAATCGCATATCTCTCACCTCGGGTACAAAAAGACAAAACGTGCTGAACTCTGAAGACTTCCGAAGTGAACACCCAGCTTGATCTGTCGCACAAGTAGATTAGGTGGATCATGTTGACAGGATCATTTGGACAAAAGCGATATCATATGGGTCACATGGGATATTTTTTCTCGCCTCGACACGTTGGGGTGAAGCTGAAGGACCACCCGCGAGTGATTGACCACAGCCACATGACCCTCGCAAGTCCCTTCTTTCTTGGGGAGGCCACTGGTCATAGGGACGACCAATTTCTGCATGTGGGATACCAACCTATCAGAACCACCAGACCTCCCATACAAATCCAACGAAACAAAAGACTCTACAGTTCAGTCCGCCACTTAGACTTAGCTGCGAATCTCTGGGGGAGTGGGTGAACATAACTTTACAGTACAAAAGATGATGCCATGAGAACCCTTCACGCGCTCCATGGGAACCCGTCCACGGATGTCTGTCGAACTCCCTTCCGCCGAGCTGCGGCGGCAGCGCCGCACCTCGTGGGGCACCGAGGAGTCGCTAAAGAAGATCACCAGACCTTCGATGCGTCCCCATGCGATGCAGAGAACACGGCAGATCACGGCAGACGAGGTGCTAGTAAGCAGGGTCATGTCTTTACCGGATCTCTGTCAAAGACAAACACAAGCAAAGCACACATATTATATATACATATGATGCGGCATGAAACATTGACGATTGACGACAACCGTCCAATCCAACCAAAGTTGGGTCTGGACACGGTTCATCTTTGGAGCAACGTCTGCTTTGATCCGCTGGTGGTCCGGCTCGAACCTCTGCGACATGCGTCGTTGAGCGATAAAGTTCCGATAAAGCTCAAAGGCATCCCGGCATTGCACTGGCATTACAATGCTTGAGTTTTATATAGATATTCTTGGAAAATGGGAATTGCCACACAAAGCTGAGCTTGTGACAGGCGGATCTCACCACCATCCTTCTCCTCATCCCAATCTTCGTTCAAATAGAATGTACAAGTAACCAATCCTGAGCAACCGCGAGAAATACCACAAAATGAGCCAAACCGTTGAAAGCTAGAAGTGTTCAGAGGATGATCCATGGCTGCCATGGCTCGTCCATTCCGGCCATCCTCATTGTCAACATGGCGGATGTAACGAGCATCGTCCTCAGTGTCCGCTGCACGCGGAAACTGGGATGACGGGGGCCATGGCATTCGCCCTGGCAGTAGTTGCGGCTGAGATGCATTGTCGATGCTGCCTGGAAAGCTGGTCAGCTGTGCATCGGAGAGCGCGGTGATCTGCTGCGTTCTTGCTTGTATGCTCTCCTCCACAGGGATTGAGGCCCAATCAACTCCCAGAAGAAGGGTCTTGCATTTCCTGCGTCATGAAGCCAAGGCTCCTGGGGGAGCTCCATCAAAAGGGTAATCACTGCATTGGTGAATTCCACCAACCGTCCTCGGTCGTCCCAATGTTGCCCACCCCCGGACAGGACGGGAGGACGGTCTGAACATGCAGCCAGCATGCCCATTTCCGGTACGTCATCCGGTGGGACCCACAGCACCAAGTCACCTCGACCTGAGGAAACAAAGAAACGTCCAAAAATCATCAAAACTCCGCGGTGTTCTAAGCGGAGTCTCACTTTCTTTTTCGGATTGGTCCGATCCCAACATGTGGTTCTGCAGGAAGCTTAAGGGGGTCCCAAAGAATAACATGAGGCTGCTAGAAAGGCAAGTCAGTGGCAAGAGTTGGGCATTCAGAATCATGGCCTAGGATAATAAGGATTACAAAACTCTACGCTCCTCGCATACGCTCTGAGTCGGAAACCTGAAGCTGACAGTGTGGAATCGGTCTTTCCTGGACCCATGTCTGGCTTCATGCGCTGCACAGCGTCTCTTAGGCTTTTCGCGTCTGCAACTGGAAGAAAGTCGTCCTGCAAAGGGGCCGTCGATGAAAAGCAATCCAAAATCCAGGTCCAGAACCGCTAGTTCAGTATATAACTCTTGTTGCTCCTTTGAACAGGCTTGAGAGGCAATTGGACTTGCTGGATGGTCTGAGTACAGTAGCGTCCTCCAAGACCTACAAGGCCCTCGAGTCTTTCTTTAGGGTTGGATCGTGTTTGGGTACAATGACACACACCCAACAACATATCAAACGGGGCAACACACCTATAGAGATCACCATCAATAAATAGATCTTGAAATCAAAATGATTATATAAGCTGATGATACATGATGCCGGTCCAGGACAGCGAAGCTCTCACGTGCGAGCGCCTCACACAGCTTTGTCCATGTCAGAAGGAAACCGCAGCACGGGCAGCTCGTGGATCCCAGCCTGACCCCAAACAGAGACAGCCTCCGGTGTAGCCCACCATACACCCGCATCGTTGGAGGGGTCGAAGTTGCTTCGGAGTGCAGCCAGTGGAGCAAAAAGGGTCTCCTGCAACAATGTCATACAGGTGACGGTAAGGCACTTGTTTCTACTAGCTTCTTGTTACTACTAGTAAGGCACTTGTTACTAGAAGCGATGCACTTGTTCCTAGTAGCTTCTTATTACTATACTAGCAAGGCACCTGTTACTACTAGCGTGGCACCTGTTACTACTAGCGTGGCACCTGTTACTAAGTGGTTCTTCGTTTTTTGCAAGATCGAATGTCAAAGAAACGAACATTCCTTCCTTGAGCCTATCCCTGCTTGAACACTTATCTGCATCTGTCGGAATACTGTAGTCCTCCCTTCCTCCTTTCCTTTCCCTTTTCCTTTCTTTTTCCCCTTCCCCTTCCAGTTCCGTTCCGTCCTTCCTTCCTCCGTCTTTCCCTCATTCGCTGACTTCAAGTGATAAATGACTCACTAGTCACTATTGTTGGACACAATAGCCAGGAAAACTTGGAAAACCTTTTTTGGTGTCCCTTTTTGGCTCACCTGGAGGCGCTGCGACGTAGAGTCACTGGGAGGCTTGACCAAGCGCCTGGGTTCGACTGAGAAAGATACAAAAAGCGATGCTCAAGCATCAGCAGGCGCTCTGAACTAAGAGCACTAGAGTAAACAAAAGAACAAAAGGATATACAACCAAATCTTCTCAGCAGCTTTCTACCAGGTTTGGTGCAAGTCCCGAGTCCCTACCTGCATTGAATGAGAAACTTATATAAGGCGAGCTGCCAGTAGTTCAACTCATACCTCAGCATACCGCATGCCCAACAGTGAAGAAAAAAATAATGCACAGTTTGGGCCAGAAGCACTGCAAAAGCACCGTGCTCGATAGTTGGGAACGCACAGTGCTTCCCGCGAAGAAATTCCAACCCTTCCCTCCAATGCTTGTTGTGGTGCTCTAGCATCCACTGCTCATTCTCACCATTCTTGAGCAACTCCCCTGTGGGAAGGCGCAGGAATAGCTGACCAGCCTGGACTGGGTGGCGCACAGTTGCATCATGTCGCACATCTCAACATCATGCATCACTCAAACAAGGACTTGAGACTTGTTCAGCAACCCCAAAAAATAAAGTAGGCATTGGCATGGGTCGGAACTAAAGACCCTGAAATGAGTCAACATCATCCTCGTGATCTTATATCTTCATCAAATTCCTTTGCATCTCATGAGGCATGAGATCTGCGCCTCTTCAATCACTGCATCTGCGCCCTTCGCCAGCAGCTGGGCCCAGTTCTCGCCGGCCTGCTCCAAGGCCTTGCCGACTCCCCGGCTCTATGAGGCTCCTCGGCTACCACCTTGTCTTTTAAACCTTAGAATTGAAATGTTTTGTTAAACAGTTATATGTAATGTTAGGTATATACAGTACATACATTGGCGCATAGGTCTTCTCCGCAAGCGGCACTTAGAATCCATCTTTCAACCCAACCCTCTCGGCTGAAACCTCTCTCCACGCCTCGCCAAGCTCATCGCCTCGCAAGTCTACACGCTTGGCCACACGTTGGTCATCCAGCTTATCGGCAAGCCTTGGATCCAGGGTCTGCCAGGGTGCTGAGGGATGTAGAGGGCGACTGCAGGCGTTTGGGATGTCAGACTGGAGAAGAGACCTTTTCATTAAGGAAGGCCCTTCCTGGGACCTACACTTCCACACCGAAGCGTCGTTGCCACTTGCATCTTGCAGCCAGCTGGCCCCATGATTTCTGCATCTTCTCCATCATAGAACAAGATGAGCTGAGGCTCCTCCAGGATCCCTTCGAAAATGAAAGCCAGAATGACTTCAGTATATTATACAAGCAAATGCGAAAGATTCCATTCATGTCCGCCGCCAACACCTCTCCTCAGCTTCAACCTCTGCTTCTGCAGCTTCAGTGGGTGTCTCCTCCTGCTGTGCCTCTGCCCTTGGCGGAGCCTCCGAGTGAGTCGTAGCACCCACCTCCTGGATGAGCCAGAGCGAACTTGGCATCTGTTCCTATCGACTCCGCTGAGATTTTGACACTGCTACATACTTGGTAGACCAAAGAGGCATTGACACCCTCCTTCTTGGTGGCATGACACCCTGGATTCATTCTGGAATTCCTGGCGTTCCTGGAGTTGACTTCCTGGATGAATGGAGTTGCAACTGAGGGGCTGTCAATCGGATCGATGGGTTCTTTCGGTCATAGTACCACAGAGTTGCCGCAAAGCCTTGGAAAACACGGCTGTGCCACGGTGAGTCCAAGACTTGGTCAACATCTTGCTTCAGCTGAGTCACGGTCTTTACGTGTCGAAAGCACTTCGTGAGGACTACGATCATCAGACCAGAACAGCAGAAAGCGATTCCACAAGGGCTCCACCTCCATTCTTACCTTGCAAAGTTACAGCACTTGGCAGGCTCAGTGCCCTTCCAAAACAAACAAGGGGTGTCCGAAAGGTCTTTCGATGCTCCTAGGTCAAGCACAGCCAACGAACAGCAATGCAGCAAGGGACCTTGAGGTTCTTCTCTCCTGCCACCAGTTATGTTCATGACACACCTTCCATTCACAAATTTATCTGCTTCATACCATTCCCTATGTGCCATGGTGAACTCCTGGGTAGAACAAACGCAGTTCACCACCATCGCCCTTCTGCCAGCCCTCCTGAAAACTTTCGAGGGCCATCATGGGCCATCCACACTGGAAGTGCCAGCAACTAGGCTTGCTAAGGCAATGACATTGAGATACACCAAGGCCGTCAGCAAGCGCCCATTTCCAGAGGAATTGGATGCTCTGGAATTGTCCGTATGTCGAAAGTATCCTGGCACAAGTCAAGCTGGTTTACATGTGGAAAATGAACCCCCACATATTTGCAGGGGGGAACCTCAAAAATGGTAAGTTACATCCTTTCCGGCAGGTCCACCACAAGTCCAAATGCATGGAGTCCACAGCCTCCAGTCCACTGCAATCAAAAACGACACTGATTGAGGAGTTTCCCCTGTGCCTCCGGCCAAGTCAATTTGTCAACACAGCTCCCCTTAAAGCCTTCAAGCTTTCCGCTGTAAAAATTGTCGCCACAAATGTCTTCCCCAGCTTTGCCCCATTTCTGCCGAGCAGCGGGCACGATTTGCCCCTGGATAACATGTGAGCATGGTCTCAGAGCGCCAGCGCACACCTGAATCAAAGCTCTGACATCGATGTCTGTTCAGGCATTGGTTTCAACATGTTTCGACCTGATTCTATACAACAAGCATATCCGCAAAGGTAGTGACTAGCGTGCGGCATTACAGTTCAGACATGAAGCACACGGTATTTGATATTATTTGATGCTGGATATGCTGGCATGTAAGTCAAAATATCACTTTGTCAGTTTGTAAGAAGTGCGCTTGAGACTGCGCTTGCCACACTTGGTGCCACGTCTTCTGCTGCTTCTGCAATGCAGGTCATCGCGTGTTCGATGTGTTCCTTGGTCATTGCGCCCTGGGGCCCCAGGAGTCGAAGAGGGAAATCGCTGCGACCCAGCCGCCGCAAAGGTACGTACGCAGCAGCTCTCTTCAGTCTCCCCATCGTAGCCGATCCATTTCAGTACATCACCACCTAAGCCACGCCGTACGCAGCGCGAACCATGGCGAGAGATGCCGGGTTCCCAACGGTGGGCGATGCCAACCCTCTCGCTGCCTTAGGACCCGAAGCCCAAAAATGAGCGGGTGAACTCCTTCGTTGGTTGCCAGGGTCCTCCTGGAGTCCTCCTGGAGTCCTCCTGGAGTCCTCCTGGAGTCCTCCTGCAACCCTGTTGGGAAGGTGTTGGACTATTGGTTGGGACGCCAACTGAGAGAATGGCCACCAGTTGTTTTGCCTTCCTGCATTTCCGAATGCTCGTAGAGCTTCATATTGTTCGCCTGGTGCACATCATTGACGAAAAAATTGAAGGCCCAAACCAGTTCAACCACTCCCGCATGAGGACAGGTTGGAATGTGCAACTTCCAACTTGTTGAGAGACAAGCTGGTGGTGGTGCTGCCGCTGTGGTGAATTAGGAGCTTTCCCAGGTTCCCTTATTCACAAGCACTTCACTGTGTTCTCTGACGCGTCCAATGCCTTCACAGACCGCACCACTTCCTCCGGCAGAAAGTCATCGATGACAACGAAACCCACCTGCAGGTCGGGAAGAAGGAACTGGTGTATGCTATAGTACTGCTATAGGCTGTAGGATCTGAAGGCTATAAGCTCTATAATTTATACTATAAATGATAAGTGTCTTGTTTTTCCGATCTGTGCACGTTGGGGCTGTTTATGGTGCTTGTCCGTGAAAGATTAAAAGCATCAAAGCACCGCATGCTGCAGCGTCTGCGGCGCAAAATACAGCTGCTGGGACAGAAGTTGGAAATAGCAGCCTTGTTGCTGCGGGCATGATTAATTTTTAGAAAATCTGCCAGAAAATGTCAAAAGTAAAAATGGGGACCCCACTGCAACGCTGTTGGCGCAGATTCTGCGCCAATGCGGTGCTGTGCACACCTGAGTCTAGGCCAACGATGGAGGCATCGCAGCCCCGGATTTCACCAAGGTGGCTTGATTTGGGCTTTCGCCCAGGAATTCCACACGACCAGTCTCCAGGTCATAGATGCCGCCTTGGATCTCCACTTCACCCGCAGCGACCTTCTCTCGAATCAGGGGGCTGTACTGCAGCAGGAAGTCAATGGTGTGGAAAACGTTCAGCTTGATGGTCTTCGCCACGATCTGTTGCTCAGTGGCACCTTCACCCAACTCAACAGAGGCCTTTTTGGCAACATCGCTGAGCCCCACGAGGAGTGCATCCAAGGCTTTCGTCACCTGAGGTTTGTTGCCTGCTTTGCACTGCAAATAGGTCGCGGTTGCACCCTTAATAGCTCCGCAAGCAGTGTGCCCGAGCACCATCACCATCTTGGTGTTCAGGGCGCCGAGACAGAACTCCAAACTACCGACCATGCTGCCCTCGGAATGAGTGCAAGTGTTGCCTGCGTTGCGCAACACGAAGATGTCACCAGGCATGGCATCAAACACGGTCTCCAAAGGTGCACGAGAGTCTGCACAGCCAATGATGGCGGTGTGGGGCGCCTGACCCTCCTTCACCAAAGCCTTCCTCATGTCAGAACTGATCTTGCCGGCAACTGCTGCACCGACAGCGAAGCGGTCGTTGCCCTCCCTCAGAAGTTTCATTGCCTCCTTTGGTGGCATGGGCCCATCAGTTGTCGTTCGGATTGGCAAAGCCTGCAGGGACGGTGGCAGGCTGGAGTCAGATGCCAGCAATTGTGCCTGATGCGGTGAACGGCCCATGAACTCCACACGACCAGTTTCAAGATGGTAGACGCCACCCTGGATTTCCAGGTTGCCACTCTTCACAAGCTGCCTCAAAGGCTCGCTGTACTTCAACAGGAAGTCAATGGAAGTGAAGACATTCACCTTCACGGCATGGGAAATCAACCTGTGACTTTCCGCACCAACACCAAGCTCCTCTTCGGCCTGGTGTGCCACACGGGACAAGCCAACCAACAGTCCCTCCAGGGCACTGCCTGCACTCTTGGAGGCACCCCCATCCTTGCTGGCAAGATACGTGTTGGTGGCACCGGCAATGGCTCCACATTGCGTGTGACCAAGCACCAGAATCAGCTTGGATCCCAACTTGCCACAGCAGAACTCCAGGCTGCCAACCATGGAGCCTTCTGCATGAGTGCATGTGTTGCCTGCGTTCCTCAACACAAACAAATCTCCTGGCATGGCATCAAACACAGTGTCAACGGGCACACGGGAATCTGCACAGCCCATGATGGCCGTGTGGGGGGCCTGCCCATGGCTCACCAGTGCCTCACGCATCTTGGAAGTAGCATGCTTGGCCAGCGGAGCACCCACAGCAAACCTCTCATTGCCAGCCTTAAGCATCTGCAAAGCTTCTTCAGCTGGCACCGCACTGTCCACAGTGGTGCGCACTCCATGTTCGCCACGTGCGGGTGGGCCATAGCCACCAGCGCGGCCACCCTCGCGGGTCATAGACGGAGGGAGACCCAAGTTGGAGCTTAAAAGTTCCGCCTGCTGGGGAGATCGCCCCATGAATTCCACTTTTCCTGTGTCAAGGTGGTAGATACCACCCTGGATCTCAACCTGTCCACTCTTCACCTTTTCACGGATGGGGGCGCTGTACTTCAGCAAGAAGTCGATGGTGTGGAAGACATTCACCTTCACAGCATGGGCAGCCACTTCATCTGCATCACTGTGAGCACCCATGTCTGCAACTGCCTTCTCTGCCACTGGAGCCAAGTCCAGCAAGAGGCCTTCAAGGGCTGAGTTCACACTTGACACCTCGTTCTTCTTTGCCTCCAGGTATGCATTTGTGGCACCATAGACAGCACCGCACTTGGTATGGCCCAGAACCAAGATCATGCGAGCACCCAATTTGCCCGTGCAGAATTCCAAGCTGCCCACCATGGAACCTTCAGCATGAGTACAAGTGTTGCCAGCGTTGCGCAGCACGAAGATGTCTCCCGGCAAGGTGTCAAAGATCGTCTCCAAAGGAGCGCGGGAGTCAGCGCAACCAATGATGGCTGTGTGTGGGGCCTGGCCCATGTCGACTAGCTGCTGGCGCATGGCTTCGTTGGTTCGAGTTGCCTGTGGCTCACCTTTGATAAAGCGGGCATTGCCTTCTTTCAAAAGCTTCAAGGCCGCATCAGGTGGCATAGGTGCATCGGCGGCAGTGCGCACTCGGCTGGCCATTGCTGCAGGAGAGGTGTGAAGGAGGAGCTGGACGGTAATGGGCCCTTGTGTCTCTTGAGCCATAAATAAAAGTGTATATGTGCGTTGGGCATACGACTATACACATGTATATAATGGACTCATTTTAGAATCTAGCATGCGAAGAAATGGTCTGGAGCAAAGAAGATGCCTCTTCTGTGCGCTCAGCTGTGAAACGCCCCTGTGCACCTCGTCCAGTTGCTTGGCTAAGATCTCCAAGGCCTCAGACGGTTCCAATCAGCGGCCTGTATCTTTGACCGGGGCACCGGCCTCTGGCTGCTTCCACCAAGGGCCTTTCATGGACCTCCAACAATTAAAATACGCGCCAAGGATATATATATATATACAATCTGAAACCCAGGTGCTTAGGCTTTGGCCTCAGAGGCTTCAGGTATCTTTCCTCCATTTCACGTTGTTCCTTGGCATTGGGATATTCCAAACCTCAGCCACACCGTGGTGGAACGTGGCGGCTGAGATTCCACACCGTGGCTGAGACCCCTCACAGGTGCGGTACCGAAGCTCCCGCAAGAGTGGCCAGGGATCCATCTCAAGGTCCTGCACATGGGAGAGCTGCGCTGACCGGAGGGCCACATGGAGATGACCGGAGGGCCACAGTGCCCACAGGTACAGTACTTTGATCGTCTTCCCTTCTTGAGGTCCCTGGCGGGTGTCATGATTCTCTCTTTGAATATCTCTTGAATACTGTTTTGCCCAACCCCGGTGTGCAGGTGCAGAAACCAGGAAAGGGCCACAGTCGTGGAGTGGTATGATAATACCTCTTGACCTAATTTCTGTACACTGTACATGGCTGTCAAGCGAAAACTGTACAAGAAGTGCCTTCGGTCCCACGAGTGCACGCTCACCGAACGTGCATGTCGAAGGAATAGCCAACCCTGGAACGAGTGGGACGATAGAGACATCTCCATTGGATCCATTTTCGAGTCGGGCCAGCGTCTTCGATCGCGGCATGGGCGAATGTCGACACCTGAAGCAAGAGTGCAGAAGAGAACCCTCAAGATTGAGATCATAAGATCATATAAGATCTAACAAGCAGGTCCTAAAGGATCCAACCTCATGTAGCCTGTCATGTCTTTGCAAAGTGAGATAGGCCTCCAATGGAAGCCATTGAAAGCCATGGACGTAGGAAGACCCCTTGTCATGGACGTCGCTTCCGAGCCCCACGACGCTGCAAATAGTCCACGGCTTCTTGAACCCGAGACTTCAGCCCCTGAGTCCTTGGCAACATCATAGGCTGGTCTTCGAAGTGCTTGTGGATCTGGGGGGCTGGACGGGCTGGACTCCCCATTCAGGTCAATGTGTCAATGCGTGTTCAATTTCACAACTGATCTTCCATGCGTCTCTTGTTGGCCTAGGCGCGGCTTTAGACGTGTCCTTGGACCGACACTGTGCTTCTTCCTCAGTTGCATCCATGACCAATGATATTACAGTAAATCATTCGCCTCAAGCCATGCCTTCTTCCATGTGGCATCCCTGAAAGAAGGTGGAATCATTAGACCTTTTATGACCTTTTCATTGCAAATCCATGTAAGTCCTACAGATGTCCTGGCACTCCTTTCTCTGCATTCTGGCTCCAGACTTCACCGAGAGTCTTGTCGGGCGGCACGTCAGGCGGGTCGCGGACGATCGTTGCAGATGTCGCGGACGTCGCCGTGGAAGTGGTCACCTGTTTCGGAAGACTTTGGGTCGGGTAGGACGCCACAAAGAGCGGCAGGAGCTTGCTTTCGTCGAAGACCACGATGGCGTCGCCCACATGTCCTCAGATAGCTCTCCGCGCTGCGCTCATCTTTCACAGCACTCTTCGTTCATCGTTCAGCTGCGAAGGGATTGATTCAACATATTCATATACATACATACATTACATACATTACATACATACATACATTACATTACATTACATTACATTGCATTGCATTACATTACATTACATTACATTGCATACATACATACATACATACATACATATATATATATATACATATTCATCCCGACCGACTGGCGCTTCAGCACCTGAATCTTTCTCGGATGGACGTTGGAGACCCAGGAACAAGAAGCTACTAGGAGCAAAGGGCATCGCTACTAGGGGCAAGGACGCTACTAGGGGCTCCTGGCCTTACGACTAGGAACAAAAAGCTACTAGTAACAAGTGCCTTACTAGTAGTAACAAGAAGCTACTAGGGGCTCCTGGCATCGCTTTCTCGGATGGACGTTGAAGACCCTGTGGACCCACCAGACGGTCAAGCAAAAGCGGAGGTCACGGACCTCTCGGTGGCTTCTGCTGCCGGGCATCGCACTTGTGCAGATTCGGCTGTGATGTAGTGGTTTCCGCAGCGCACCGGACTGGGCAAGGCTACAGCATCGTCAAGCACGGCACAAATGAGAAGAGGGCGTGCGAGGCCCTTGGAGAAGCCAAAGGACAGCGCTGTGTTGTTGGTCTTGGAGGTGTAGATGCCCCGGCCATGAGAAGAACCATGGAGGACCTTCACATTGTTATCACCTGCAGGCACCAAGAGTCCTGGTGCGCGTCCGACATGCAAGACACCCAAGCCAGCAGAGCACCAACGTTCCAAAACATCTTCAACCGCTACCATTTTGGATGACAAATGAGTCATTCAGAATATTCAAGGAAAATTCCCCCTGGCCCTGGCAAGCTAGTCTTTGATTGCTTTCCCATCTTTAGTCTTTCCCATAGCTAAATGGCCAAAACGGCTCGAAAACCTATCCCGTCCTTTTTGGTAGATCGAAGGCAGGTTTCTCTCATCAGTGCCATGGAGGACCGGGGAGAGAGTGTCTGGCTGCTTGTCTTTGCAGCTCAGGAATCTGGATTGCAAAGACTTGTTCACGGGTGCCGCCCTCAACTCCACATCACCAACATAGCAGGACTGAAGGCCACGGCTGAGGGTCTCACCGAACTTCTCCAGAAAGCTCATCCGGAACTCTTCCTTTCAAACCAAGGTTTTCAACTAAAAACCCTACCTACCTACCTAACTAGCTACTGCACCTACCGACATCACCTCAGAGCAGGTCATACAGCGTAGTATTTTGGTTCGGGATTGGATTGGATACCATTGGATACCATGATAGGCCATGTGAGAAGAGCTCCGACAAGACTTTGAGCTATCCCGCGGTTCACAGAGTTCCCAAGACATGGACCACCTGGATCTCAAAATAATAAAGCAAAACCCCGACATCCCACGTCCGCAGCGCAGCGTCGAAGGTGTCATGCAGGCGATGCTGGAGCTCAGGGCAGCACAACTTCACACGCTGCGCTTGCAAGGTCTGGGCCACTCGTTGCACCTGGGTGTCTGGACGGTTGAAGAGCATCCACCGGTTCTCATGGTCATTCAGTTTGCAACTGTTGGTGGAGTTTGTGTGCAATGTGTAATTTTGCGGCATGCTAAAGTTGCTAAAGACCTGAAATGTTTTTGAAAGCGTGAACGACTGATCTAACATGAATCGTGCTCTATCAGTTGACTTGATCTGAACATGTCTCAACCAATCGCCTCAGGATCCTTCATCTTCTCATTCTCAGACTTTCGGCTGGTGGCCGTCTCTGCAGGTCCATCTCGGTACCTGAAGCAACCGCACAGGGCCAATGGCAATTTCTGCAAAGTCCCCGTTGAATAAAGCGGAAACAGAACTGGGCCCCAAAGAAAACCACTTCCCCGGAGAGTGTCTAACCACTTCATCCAGCCTCCTACTGTAACATGCTCTGACTTGGTGTCTGCCAAGCATCCCCTTGGCCACCACTTGCGCGTGCTCGAGGGCCTTCTCCCACCGTGTGGGGTACTTCACTGGCAGCTCGCAGGTGGAGGCCGTAGTGGAGAGGTCCGCACTGCTGCAGTCATCGAAGTCCTCCTGGCTCATGAGCTGAGAGATTCAATTGCCTAAAGTACAGTTACAGTAAAAGCCAAGAAAAATATGTGTTCAAGCTATCAATCTACCAGTAATTGGTGAAGTCATGTGAAGTCTTGATTCTGCCAGCTGCCCTGTGGCCCCAAACCCCACACCAGGTCCTCAACTTCCTCCATGTCATTCCAAAGGCCCTCATCCTCACTCACCTCCCAAGCTAACCAAATGTCGTCAGTCTCAAGCTCTGAGACAGCATCCATCATGTCATCGACAACGCTACGCCACTGCCTGGAGAGTTCAAAAATTATTTTGTTTCGAGTGATCCCCATCATGACATCTCAATCATATGTTTACAAGCCATGCTACGTTTGGTGGTTCTCGGTTTTGCTTGGGTCCTGCGGTTGTGCGTTGTGGTTGTGTGCTGTGGTTGCGTGTTGTTGTGGTAGTGTGTTGTAGTTGTGTGCTGTGGTTCTGTGCTGTGGTTGTGTCTTGTGGATGTGTGCTGTGGTTGCGTCTTTGTGGTTGTGTGCTGTGGATGCGTCGGTGTGATTGTGTGCTTGTGATTGTGTGTTTGCGGTTGTGTTTGTGATTGTGTTTGTGGTTGTGTTTGTTGTTGTGTGTTTAGGATTGCGTGTTTGTGACCGTGGCAGTGGTTGTGTTTGTGGTTGTGTGCTTGTGATTGCGTGTTTGTGGTTGTGGCTATGGTTGTGTTTGTGGTTGTGTGTCTGTGATTGTGTTTGTGGTTGGGTGTTTGTGGTTGTGTTTGTGGTTGTGTGTTTGTGGTTGTGTGTTTGTGATTGTGTGTTTGTGATTGTGTGGTTGTGGTTGTGTGTTTGTGGTTGTGTTTGTGATTGTGTTTGTGGTTGTGTGTTTGTGGCTGCGTTTGTGATTGTGTTTGTGGTTGTGCTTGTGGTTGTGTGTTTGTGATTGTGTTTGTGGTTATGTGTTTGTGATTGTGATTGTCGTGGTATGATTGTGTTTGTGGTTGTGTGTTGTGCTGTGGTTGGGGTCCGGCAGGGAACACTTGGGCCTGGAGCTCGCGGTTGAGGTCCGGCAGGGAACACTGGGCGCACAGTCGCGGTTGAGGTCCGGTGGGGAACACTTGGGCCTGGAGCTCGCGGTTGAGGTTTGGCAGGGAACACTGGGCGCGGATGGTCGTGGTTGAGGTCCGGCAGGGAACACTTGGGTCTGGAGCTCGCGGTTGAGGTCCGGCAGGGAACACTGGGCGTGGGTGGTCGTGGTTGAGGTCCGGCGGAGGAGGCGGAGGAGGAGGCGGGAGATGGGGCTGACGTAAAATCTAACAACCCTCACCTGACAGGTGGGGAAAAATGAAGGACTCACCCAAGATCCACTGCGGCTTGATAATGCACAATAGGTTTTTGTGTTTAATACCTATGTATACACAGAATTATACGGATACGGTATATAAAGCATACCGCATTCTGTCGCTCCCCTTGTCCAGTCAGCTGTATTCGAGTAAAATCACCTACAGAAAGAATCTTACAAATCTCACAACGTCATGATCACCATCCACTTCAAAAAAAGGACCTTCTTGGCATGTTCTGTACATGTTGTGATCTCCATGAGTCTCCTGCAGCTTTGGACCTTCTTCTCCCAAAAGCCCGGGTTCTCCCAGCGTCTGCCGGAGTTCACGCTGCGCTTCACCGTGGAGCGGCCGCAGAGCACGACCTCGCTGACGGTGGCGCGAGCGCTGTGGCGCTTCCGGTGGCCGAGCTTCATCGACCAGCCCCGAGGAACAGGCGCATCACGCTGTTCGGGGAGCTCAAGGTGCTCATCGAAGCACGCCATGGGAAGAAACGAAGAAAATCACTGGGCGACTCCGGGTGTGGAAGAAACGTTGGAGCCCGATGGCTGGTTGTCAGTGATCCGCCTCATGCCGCAAGGCATCTGAACAAATCCTTGCCCATAGTAGCTTCTAGCTACTAGTAAGTACTTGAAGTTGCAGTCTGTCCTCTATCAACGCCCCACTCGGAAGCACCGCGGAGGCTGAGGCCGGACGCCTCAAGCGATCCAGGTCCTTTTCCTCCAAGCCCCGCTGCCTTGCCAACTCGGCCAAGCCAGAAGCATCCTGGGCAGTTCGGCATCCGGTGGTCTGCTGCTCAGTGGGTTGATTCATTGATCATTTAGGATTATAAGATATTATATACATTCACTTGACATGAGCCTCAGACTTAGAAGACAGGGCCACACCAGACTTAGTTGTTCTAAAAAGGTTCACGGCAACTCATCTATATCCTCAGTAGGTTCGTGTTGACATTCACATGTATTTTAATATGTTTTATCCTCACCCGACCTTATAGATCAAGGCCCGGACACTGGAAGCGAGGACAGCATAGTCCACCTTGCGGGGAGCCATTGAGCTGTCCTGGCCATTGCGGAGCGTGACAGCGATGGATGCGAAAAAGGACCGAAACTGAGAAACTCGAAAACCTGACTGGTGCAACTCGTAGGGAATAAGGGAATGAGCTCCCTTATTAAGGTTCCATTGGATCCATTCCCTCATTCCCTACAAAGTGCAGGTGAGAAACGTGGCAACGTGACCCTCTCCACTGCCACCACCACCTGCACAACATGTCGACTGAACACACACCAGCGACCACCGTCCCAGGCTGAGGCACAGACTTCCCCCGCTTGCTTGGAGTTGCGATCATAAACGACCACCACCTTTGCAAAAGACTCCACTCGCGTGCCAGAACATCGGTTCCTGGCCCGAGAGCTGAACGTCTTCAGGCGTAAAGGTGGCGGTCGCTGTGGCCCAACGAGCCTCACAGGATGAAAATGACACAATGACCAAAGAAGAAACTTAGCCAGCCTTATACTGAAAACAGCAAAATAGTTATTATATAGTTATGTTGTTCTGTTATCAGTTTGTGTTGGTCATTCTATTCGTCATGTGTTTGTTGTTGTCATTCTGTTTGGTGTTTATTTGTCAATTGATTTGTCATATGTGGTTTCATGTTGTCGCTTCTTTGTCATTTACGTTTCACTTTCATTAGCACAGGGTTGTCATTGTCTTGCCATGTTGATCCGTTTTGTTTGCTCTTTGGGTGTTGGCTGTTTTTCATTGCTGATGGGTGTTGCTATTTGCAGTGAAACTTCCCCAAGTTTGCCTGGTGTCGTGTTGTTTCCAATTATTAGTATTACCTTTTGATCTTCTCACTCACCTTTGATTGGGCTGATTGCTCGTTCGTTGGTGATGGTGAAGCTGAAGCTGTCATCGTTTCTTGCTTGTCATTGCTTTCCCCGTCGCCAAGCCATTCGGACACATTAGCTTGTTTGGCTCCGCAAACTGCTGGTATACTACCTTCTGTAGGGCCCTAGCAGTCGGCTGGCCGCCCCTTGGCTGAGCGCAGCACCACACGGCAACCCCTCTTGAAAGTCCGTCTCCTCCTGCCCACTCAATTTGCTCAAATCACTGGTATCATCCTTCAGTTCGTTATATACAGCCGATTTTTCAGAGCAAGCAATTAGGTTCAGATTACAGTATGTTTACTGCACAGGCGCAGTAAAGCGCACGATGCGGCGCACGATGCGACGCACGATGTGTCGCTCCGCCGAATGACCATGGCTTCTCGGAGCAGCAGTGCCGCAAGCGCAGTGTGGCGTGCTATTCCAAGGCCTGCAGTCCAAGTTTGGCCTTTCCGGGCAACCAAGTTGGCAAAAGTTGGCTTGTCCTTGCTCCTAGTGGCCACTAGGAGCAAGGACGCTATTAGGGGCGCTCCTGGCCTTACTACTAGAAACAAGAACGCTACTAAGAAGCTACCTGGCCCACTCGGCACCTGAATTCGTCAGCTTTTGGTGGATCAAATGGGTAGATTTCCTGGCGGTCGATGAAATCCATGGTCCAGGGGTGGATGGTGCCTCAGAGGCCAAAAGGAAACGGATGACTTTTGCAAACAAGCCATGCCAGTTTCGTCAACAGTTAGGGTGAAAACTGCATGGGCAAACTACAGCCAGGCTGCGCAAAACGCTGGGGCCAAAGACATCCCAAACGACTGAGGATCCAAATGTCAATGCCAAAGGAAAACAAATATCTCACAAAGCATCGGTGTTTTTGTACAGTATGTTTTTGTAGAATCTTGGTTGCACAAGCAGCCCAGACTAAGTGCGTGGAAGTTCATTGAAACTGTCGCCATTTGCCCTGTGCTTTGGAATTGCATGCTGCCTCCTCTTGAGCTCCACAGCTGCTGCCATTTAACTGGTGCTGTTTTCAAGTTTCAAGCAAAATTGATCCAGTGTCCAGTTAAAAGAAATTGTATATACCTCGCATGAAAAAGGCTGATGCGCTAAACTTCAATAGCATCAACATGCAACACTTTCAGCTCTACAAACTCACTTCTCAGAATTCCTGCCACTCGCTTGTCGGACTGCTTCGTTTACCATGTTTACCTGGACCACTCACCCCAATTGCACCCACTTGCGGGGGCCTCCACCGCCGCCGTTCCGGGGGCGTCTGCTGGAGGCGGTTCCGGCGCTTCTGCCGCCTGAGTCGAGCCAGATGCCCCGCGGGGCACCGATCCGGGCCGTCCAAAATGATCCAAGCACCTCAGTTGGGCCCTCGAAAGGTGGCACATGAATCACACAGACATAAACAAACCATATCAAACCATTTTGGAAAAATGATAGAAATAGCATTGGTGAGTGGTGTCGCATCCCACAGCCTCGGCCACAACGGCCGCGGGAGGGGCCGATGGAGCCAATGGAGCAGCCTGAAGGCTCAAATGATGCGGGAGTTGGGGTGCCTGGGTAAGGCTGTGAAGCCTGACTGGTGTCGAAATATTCTTACCAATGATCGTGGTGTCAAGGCACTGCGCGGGAGCGGCTCAACCGCCACCACCCTCCAGAAGTCTGTCCAAGACACCCACCTCGCACACTCCAACGAACTCCACCTGCGGCACAGCAAGGCTCACCTCTGAGCCCCATGTTCACACGCACATAGGGGGAAACCACTGGGGAGACCGATATTCTTCAGTGTCATTTCCTGGTTTTGAATCTGTCGCTTAATGATCTTAATGCCCATGGCAGAACTCAGAACTCAGGACTCAGAAGCCTTTGGATTCTGGATACCCAAGCTGCAAATACAGCACATGGGTCATGCACGTATGAGACACCGAATCATGTTGCATGGGATGTGTGAAAAGTCGTCTAAGAGAAACTCTCCATCCATCTTTTCCATCGCTCCACGTGCCTCGTCGAGCAAAGAGTCGGGCACGAAAGCCCCCGGCCTCGTATAGGAGACAGTGCCAACCAACATGCAGAAGGCATGAGTGCTGAAAGTGGACGCCCGGTGGTTCCCGTTTATATGCTTGTTTTGTTGTTCTCTTTTGCGATCTAGCCGCTATAGCCTCCACTGGTCACAATGAAGGGTGCAACTGACCCAACAAAACACCAAAGGCCTCCTCGTCGGACCCAAACCCTGAGGAACCGGGCGCACTCTGACATTTGGCCTGAAAGCTTCACACAGGGACGGAGCATGGCTGGTAGGCTTGCAGAATGAAGGATGTCAGGTTTGATTTGAGGAAGGGACCGGAATCGAGAAAACATCAGAATGAAATAGGAACATGAGTCATGGGGCCATCAGAATACCATACCATACCCTTGGCTTTTGAGTCCGACTTCTAGCCATCTCAGCAACTGACTCTGTCCAACCTCTCCACCCACTGCCACCCACTGAGGCCATCGGCAGGTGACTCCGGTGGATTCTCAAAGACCTGAGGCCGGACGTCGTGACATCCATGGCAGTGCTACATGGGAACATATGGAAACACTGGAATCCGCTGGAACTGAACCATTTCAACCCAAATCACTGATCTCCAGCCCTGGCAACCCATACTCTAACAAATGCAGCATATGAATGCATATGAATGCATATGGTATCATATGTTCATGGTCGCCAGTCCATCTCTGCCTCGATGGCGTCAGGCTTGGGCAGTTCTGGCTCGGTGGGCTCGGCCGGCTTGGCTGGATCTTGTGGGCTTTCCACCGCGTCGACCTGCCAGGGCTCTGCAAAGTTCTGCCAAACACACCACACGCATCACACCACTACGTACGCCTCGATGCTTGGGTCCGGCTCGAAGACATGGCCTTTTGCCCCACGACACGGGCCGCCTGCAAGATGGACGTTATAAGTTAGGACAGAAAGTCCAGGTGTCAGGAGAGGCTTGGATCAGGTAGGAAAACCTCTGGACTAGCAAGAAAACACACGTAAGGTGGGCGGCTTTTGGGTCAGGGACCTGGCATCAATCAGGACAATTTATGATTTATAAGCAACACCCCCCAGTACCCCCTCTGTCTGTAGCTTTGGGTGTTCTCACTGGGCTTCCCTTGCATTGGCAACATGCATCTCTTCACCACAGGTTTGACACTTGCCGTCTCATGGCCTGGCTCTTGATCTTCGGATAAATCCAACATAAGTTGCAGTGTGCTGTCCTCAGCATGCCGAAGGAATGACTTTGGCCTACTCCCGCCGAATCCTCTAGCAGTCTGCACGTGCCTGCCCCTGTCTAGCCAAGGCTCCACATGATCCTCCTCCACCTCACCTGGGCCCCACCAAGTGAGAACTAGGTGCCAAAAATGGCACGGAGGTCATTGGTCACAGTACGTCATAGTACACCACCAAGCTTGCGACAATGTATCTGGCTTAGGCCGGGGGCCTGTGTTCCAAACGCACAGGAGACAATTCATTACGTCATTACGTGGTTTGGCAGTTCCACATCAAGCTGATAAAAGGGCATGCGCCTGAAGACAGCAGTGCACATATGTAATTACAACATGTCTCTGTGTGTGTAGGCTTTGGAGTCACAAGGTGCCTCTCGGCGCTATATGCACTTTGCAGGGGGCGCGGCATGAGTGTGCGGCAGCACTCAAGAAAGCTACCACAATCATGGAATGCCGAGTGTGATTATCTCGGGGTACCTGCACCGGAAGTTGTTGTGAATGTGTTGGCCACTCTCCACTCGTAGGGGCCTTCAGGCTGTTACGGGATGATTCAGCTCCGCGGATGTGCATTCTTCGGAGCTTTGAACTGTGAACTCGGAAACCATGGACCTGGGGACTGTGAACTTCTTGAATTGGAAGGTGGTTGAAGCCGCTGCATTTACCTGACCTCTTTATTTTTTAGATTTTCTCTGAGACTCTAGTGATGTGATGAAGCAGCTATACAATATTGTAACCCCGTTCCCGTGTGAATAACCACCCCCATAGGAGTCCCGAATCAACAAAAATGACCTAAATGGCTTCTTCCTCTGCCCCATGGCCTCATCAGGTTCATCCATCACCTCCTCAAGGGGTGCATCTTCCTGAGGAGGCTCCTCAAAAAAGGAAGACTCGTGTCCATGTATTGTAGTAGAATGGACGAAAAGGCACCCTGAAGAACATAACTTTTACTGTATATAGTTACTTCGTCTTGAAGAACAAGAAAGTGGAAAATTGCTTGACGGCAAGCCATGCTCCTCTACAGTAGCTGCACATCTTGCACTTCCATGTTTGTTCAACATGGAGTAAAGGCGTGCGTTTGCCCATTGGCCAGCTAACATCGATTTGCCCAAATCCCACGTCAATGGAGCTATGGCCTCCTCTGCACCATCCTTTTCGGCTTCATCTTCCGGAGCCTCCGCAGCCAAAGCTGACACAAAGTGCCACAAACTTACACTGCCTGTCTGTGGAACAAAATACCAAACGAACCTAACAGTCGAACCTTTCTCATTCCCCTCTTCTGATGCTTATGATTCGATGCCAAAGTCGCACAACTAGTCTTCGAGTCTTTGCATGTCTTCGCATTTCTGTCATTTCTCCAAATGGCATGGCCCTGTCAAGCCGGATTTCCAGCACCCATCCATTCGGGGGGCTTCAATCAACGCCGGTTTGGCTGATCGGCTGATCGGCTGTCAGCGAGGAAGCGGCACTCATCTCGCAGCACCCAAAACATCAAAGCCCTTGCAGTGAGCAGCATCCACGTCACGGACAGATCCTGGTCTCACAGTCGTTAGCAACGGAGCGGCGATCTCCATATCACTGCACCCAAAACGTCAAAATCCTTGCATGGAGCAGGGGCCACACCGCGGACATACCCTGGTCCGAGGGTCGTATTTAAGAAGGCACAAGTCACCTCGCATACAATTGCAACTGCACTGAGCTGACAATCCCAGGGCAATTCTCGCAACCCATGAAGCAAAAGGGAAGGCTGCACAGCCCGCTCCTGGCCAAACCAGCGGCGTATCGCTGAAGGCTTCGAGCCCCCTCGCTGTCCCAGCGAAGCCACCAATTGTGGCATTTTTGCATCTTCTGATAAGTTGGAATCAGACTTTTGAAGAGCAAGAGAACCGTTGCTGAACTGCCTCTCATCTGCAACATTCGGCTCAAGCCGTGATCGTCTTGGCGAGGTTGCTCTGGCAGCATTTGAGCCATTGCTAATCTGCCTTTGCATGCCAACATTCACTTCAATCATTGATGGCCTCGGGGAGTCTCTCTGACGGTTTGAACCGGTGCTAATCTGCCTCCCCAATGGAGCTGTCGAAACATCACGAGACACAGCTGGCGCTAAAGCCTTGGCATCTTCTGACAAGCTGGAAGCATCAGACTTTTGAAGAGAACTGTTGTTGCTAATCTGCCTCCCAGATTCTCTCGGCGAGTTTCCTCTCAGAACACATGAATCACCGCTCATCTGCCTCCCCAACGGAACATTCACGTCAAGAATTGATTGCCTTGGTGAATTTGCTCTCTCAGCATTTGAGTCATTGCTAGTACGCCTCCCAATGGGAAGATTAAGATCCAGCGATGATCTCCGAACATTGGAAGCACTGCTGATCAGACTCCCCACAGGAGAATTCATATCCTGCCATACCTGTACTGGTAAAGTTGCTCTCTGAGCATTTAAGTCATTGCTAGTACGCCTTCCGATGACAACATTAACGTCAAGCATTGATTTCCTTGAAGAGTTTCTCTGAAGAGTGGAACTGTTGCTTGCCTGCCTCCCCATGCGAAGATTCGCGTCCAGCATTGATTGCCTCTGTGACTTTTCAACTGGAACATCTAAAGATCCAGCTGGCTGTTCTGACATGTTGGACGTGTCAGACTTTGGCTGAGAACTGTTGCTAATGACATGAAGAGCTGATTGCCTTGGCAAGTTGGCTCTTCGTGAATCACCTGCAACGTTCACAAGAAGAACTGACTGTTGCGCTGGTGCATTGGGAGCGTCTTGAGCATTAGCACATGGCTTTGCTTGAGGCTTGTCCTCGGGCCCACGAATGCAAACCAGTCGTGGAGGTTGCACTGACGTACCCGGAACTTGCCCTCCTCCTGAGCTTTCAGGTAGAGGCAAGATAGAAGACAACTTAGACCTGTCACCACATGGTGAAGTCATTTGTAGCGTCCTTGCACCGCTTTTCTTGAAGCCGCTGTCATTCAGTTCATCCAAGCGCCAGCCCGTCTGAGAGTCATCCGGGCACATTCTGCGAACCTCCGCGCTTAGGTAGCTTGTATGCCGTGAACTCTTCTGAAGATCATAGTCGATGAGTTCAGGAAGGACAGGGCTCATGGGAACAATCTGCTGGATCACGATGAAGTCTTCAAGGTATTCTGCAACCAGCAGACACAGCAAGGCGGCTCCCGCAGATGCATTGTACACTGGAGATCCAGGTCCAGACAAAGATAAGTTCTGATAAACCAAGGCCCTGCTCAAAACCAAGGCAAAAATTGCCGGAAACCTGAAGTAGCCTGCATAGATCTTGATCTCATCATGTAGCTTGCCAAAGGCTGTCGGTGCAAAGAACAAAGCCCGCTTCAACCCTGCGGCCTTCTTGAGAGCCAGGAAGAGGCAGAGTCGCGTCCATCCAGACCGTGCCACCACATTGAGGAGCAAAGTAAGAACTACGCTACCCACCCAAGCGTACTCACCAGTCGTCACAGCTCCAGAGAAAACGGCTGCCACCCGAGCACATTCCGCAAG
>CAXAMN010023695.1:366282-377869 GCA_963970005.1 Durusdinium trenchii
TCGGCCAAGTGTGCAGGTGTTGCTGCTATGGCAACGAGCAGGAAGGCAACTGTGCAAACCATCTTGTCCATCAAATCCACGTCAGATTCTCCCGACAGGCTGGCAGCCCAATTCTTCCAAACACCCGGCGCGCATAAGAAGACAGCAGACAGCACAACCAGCAGGCCCCGCCACCATGGATCCTGACCATCCTCAGCACTCCCATCAAACTTGATGGAAACTGTCCACCTCATAACGTGCCAAACTAGCACAACTACTAAAGACTTCAGCACATAGCGTTTTGAAAAAGTCCCAAAGGCTTTAAGCTCCGGGTCTTCCACTCCAACCTCCCAGGTGCCCGCCACTTCGTCATCAGGCTCCAAAACTACTTCGCCCGATATCTCCATCAGTACATGCCCTTGCTCGTGTACGAGCCGCACGTGCCTCATCTGCCCGTTAAGGGTGTAGATGTGCAAAGTGTGGTTGGGCGGAACAACAATACAATCTGCACCTGTCTTGGTCCAGTAGGTTTTAAATGATTGACCCAGCTTGCGACCCAAGGGTGAGGCCATACCAGCTTCGCTGGAATTGAAAGGTTGCCAGGCAAAAATAACGTTTGGCTCTTCGCCACGGATCTTCACTTGGCCCTCGCTGACCAGAAAATGCGCCAAGCGCCCTCCGGCCAGCAAGCGTCTTCGAGCCAAGAGTTCATCGGACGGACCCCCGTCGCCAACAATGATGAGACAATGGTCCTTGTAGTTGAGATTCAGCTCGCATGACTCCATCTGGCTTACTTATGCCAGTACAAGTACGTAAAAGCCATTGAAAAAATATTCAATTCACCACTTTATGGTGCTTGAGCCGCGGAATAGCTGGTTGGTCAGAGCAAGCTGCACCTCATCATGTTCCACAGCAAGACTCAGACAATCTCACGACGCATGCAACCTGTCCGAGGCAGATTGGAACTCTTATCCACACGGTCTGCCTCAGCATTCACATCTGAGGGTGGCATTTCTGGTCCCCGCTGGGCATCCGGCACCTAGCGCAAGGAAGGTGGGCCCGAAACAAAAGATTTCTCGTCAAAACGAAGATTGAATTTGCTCTTGCGCCGCTAAATATTCCTAAAGTCCCTTCGGTCCACTTTTCAGAAATCGCCCATTCTTTGGGTGAAGCTCGCGTGCCTCCGCCGACGAGCTGCTCTAGCCGTGTCCCTATGCGTCAACCACATGGTAGTCAAACATCAGTCGCTGCCCACACGAACCACATAGTTCTTTTGGGCATATAAGTTCACAAGCCCCCGCCCAACCACATCCCAGCTAGCCGCTAGCCCACGACAATTGGTACCAAGGTGCGACAAATCACTTACAGGCATCTGCGGGGTCATCTGGAGGATCTGGCGGCATTTGCCCCGTCGGCGCTGCGGCTAAATCCGGCCAGATCCTGAAAGCGCACTGGTTGCCCCATCAAGAATCAGCAAAGTCTGATCCGCAAGTGAGCTAAGCAGCTAAGAGTCTTGACAGGTGTTTGGATGTTTTAGAGTTGGAGGTGCAGACGAGGGCCATGCTTAGAGCGAGATGTAAAGTAGCGATTTGAACTGTGTTCACTGTCATGTCGTCTTACAACCCCATGCCAGTAAGCCTCACATGATGACAAAGATTCCTGTCACTCCTATCCCATCCACTTGAGCAAAGCAGGCATGTGAATTTACAATGATGACATCAAATATCACAAGCACCTGCAGAAACTGCACTCACATGTGGGCGGAATATAATCCGACACGGCTTTCCTTTGTTTCAGGAGCTGATCATTAAGTAAGTAAGAGATGCCGGCTCTCGGAAGCCCTAGGCTCCTTCAAATGAGCCACGCGAAAAAAATTCGGCCAGAGGGGCTCACCGCCCCTTCTTCATGGAGGTCACCCTCCCACTGAGCTTCGATTCCAGGCTGTCAGCGATCTTCTGCCTGTCTGGGAAGCTTGCCACAACATGGCAAGCCCCTCCCAGTTTACAGTCTACAGTAGCTTCCCTGTTGTAGGGGGGGAAAGGTGTGGCTCGAACCTCGTTGATTGAAACGTTGGCTCAAATGTGAGACACATGGCTAAGCACGGAACTCATCCTCCTCCATGGTGAAAAAGCTCGCCATCGCACCGCTGGAGGACTCGGCATCCAGCGGAAGAAGTGTCTCATCTATGGACCACTATGGGAGATTTGAGTGGGACAAAGCAATTTGACTTTATAAGGGCGTGAACGTATTGGTTTCAGAGCATGTATATAAATGTAACAAACCCATAAATCAAAATTGTGCATTGGCACCCTTTGACTCTCTCTCCGGGGGTTCCGATTCTTTGCTTCCGGGGCTTGATTGAACGCTCTAGGGCATCTAGGAGTCTAGGGCCTGAACGCTGAAGCCAGGGCCACCACCCGTCTTTGCCGCTCTAGCTGCAAGGTATTCCTCAACCTGTAGCAAGGACACTAGTAGTAACAAGGTGCATCGCTACTAGGAACAAGTGCATCGCTACTAGTAGCAAAGGGCGTTGTGGCTACTTCGGGCTGATGTCACATGTTGCGTTGAGTCAACTGGGTCGAAGACACTGAAAGCATTGGCATCCTCCTCAAGATCCTTGGTGCAAGAGACGCACCACAGTAGGTATTATAGTTCAGGAAGTTCGAAGCATAAGAAAAAGCGGCTTTGACATACTCTTGGCAACAACTGCAGTTCTCTGTCCGTTTGCCTTTCTTGCCAACACTGACCAGGTGGATATCCCATTCACCGAGGCTGCAGCTCCCTGACTCAGCTTCGGCACTCCGGGAAGGCCGATGTTCAGCGAAAAGCCCCCTTTCTGCTCTTTGGCCTCTTTGGCCTGCTCCTGAATTTCAACTTTGGGCCTTTTGGAGGAGGCATGCATTCGTTCACACCTTCGTGGTGCCCAAATGGCCCAAGTAGGCGACACTCTCTCTGGGTCGTCCCTGTCCCGTCACCGTCGCTGTCCTTTTGCTCCGGCGTCTTCACCGGCTTGATCTTCAGCTTCGCAGCCTCGCCATCCACGGTCCATGCTCCCTTGTTCCTCAGGTCGTCAACACGCGGATATAGTTCCCACAAGTCAAGCAGGTAAAGTGCTTGGGGTCACGGAGGGGGGCCCTCCTTTTTTCTGTTTGCCGATCAGGACTCTAAGGAACGCTGAAAGCTACGCAACAAACTAAATCAACTTACTGGAGGCAGTCCAGGAATGCACAACCACAGGGGGGCAAGCTCTCGCAACCTGGGAGAGAGAACTGGAAGGAAAATTAGACGCATGATCGAATCCCAGTGGCTCAAGGGCAAAGCCGTTGCACTCACCAGAGGGCTTTGTGGAAATCCTGAGCATTTAGTCACATTCTGAGTGAACACGCTGCACTTTCTGAGAGATCCGAGACCTCTGGAGAGGCTCGAGAAAAATGGAGGCTGAGTGACATGGCACTGCGCAAGCCATTTACATCATCTGTCAGGCGGCTGAAACTGCTGGCAATCGTTGAACATCAAGTAAAGATCTTCGTTGCCCTCACAAGCATGTCATCATGCAGTCGCAGGATCCCAGTCGCACACCCAAACAAGTTGCACGGACCTTCTTGTACACTGCGCGGTCATTGATCTTGGTGTTGCGGAGCAGCATTAAGATAAAATCATGAAGCAATGATACACGGGGAATTGGCAAGACTATTCCTGAGAGCCTGACAAGGGTGAACATTTGTGTATATATATATGTGTGTGTACATCATACAGAACTGTTTATTGTGCAAACTCAACAATCGTCAAGCAAAAACAACGGAACAGTAGCGATAAGCCAAGCACCCGCCGGCTAGAATCAATGTCCCACAAGCCTGAATCGTCAGATCTTTCAACGTCTGCCGTTCACCCATCTCGTCAGCTTTGGAGATCACAGGCTGTATTTACCGCACCCCCACCATGCGGTTGCACAAATATGTGTATCGGAACATATGTGCCCCATGCCTATATACTTATATTTGATGTGTACCCATCTACCCAGGTCACGCGACTAGCGAAACTGCCGAGCGGCCATTGAGCTGCTTCCCCCGCTTGCCACCAATGCCACTGACCTGGTTTCGGAAGGGAAGAAACGCACCGATAAAATTGATGACATGGGCAAAAACGCGAAAACAGCGCCATTGTGACACTTCAGCTACGGCAAAGTGAAGAAGAAGTTGAGAGTTTTCTGTTCTCCAAGCTTGAGCAGAACCAGCAACATCAAGAACTCCCCTGGGGAAAAAAGGATTATGATGAGAATTTGATTGGTCACATCACATCCCTTCTCAAACCACTGGGTGCCATAGGTCTCGAGGCGAGGACCTACATGCCGTGGCATTTACAGTAACCCTGTAGTGGGGACGGCACCACACCCAGGGGAAACAATGTATTGGCGGATGCATTGCCTTATGCATCCGCATGCAAACCAACAACGGTCACCATGTTCATGGTGATTTGGAGCAACTCCCGACGCCCGGTTCTTTGGACGACTCAATCAGGCCTCAAGCTTCTGCGCCAGGCTCTTCTCTGCGGCCAGGGCAGGTGATGCCAAAGTGGTGGCCACCAAGGCACCCACGAGGCCTCCCAAGACTGGCTGCACTGGATGGGATGGACATTTTTGTTACGTTTGGCCTCTGCGAGATGGGCTCAGGTCCTGACAGCATTGACTTCTTCTCCATAAATAAGGTCCAAGAAAGCATTCAGGCAATATCTTGCAATATCTGCTTGGTTCATGTCTGTCCTTTTTCTTTTCTTTCTTTCTGTTCTTTCTCTTTCAAGACGGAGAGACCAGGAAAATTGCGGAGAAGGCGGTCCTCAGAGTTTGGCTGAGCACCTGGGCACAGAAAGCTTCTTGAGGCCTCGGCCAGACGCTCGGTGGGGCACAAGGTACCAGGTACAGTGTGCTCCGGTCTCACCGGTTCAAAGAAGACGGTTTCAAGGCAAAAGCCAAGGGCCCCGGGCAAAAGTGCCAAACACAGCCAGGAGCAAAACCTGGGTGACGGGCGTAAGGTTTGAGGCTGGGAGAAGCTCCCGCCGGCGAAGGAAACATTTGTTCTTCAAGATCTTCAAAAGACTTTGGACAATGCTACTTCAGACATAGCCCATGACATAAACTACTCTGGGCCACTAATAGAAGGTACACAAGCCGGGATTGGTTCTTTGGGCTTCTGGCCGAGCTGAAGCGATTGGCCTCGCACTTGCAGCAAAGGCACGTCACTCTCCCTGTTGCAACGCTTTTCTGGACGTCAACCATTTTCAGGCTGAAAATATTCCGCACACAGTTTGGTGGCTTCAGCAAACGCTCAGCGCTGGCAACATTTTCCACGCACTCCCTTCACTCAAAAGAAGGCGACGTTGGTCCATTTCGAGCGGCGACGCTCTGTTGCATGGGTGTCCTTGGATGTCACAAGTTTGAAACACCCAGAGGGGGCATGCAACATGTTTCTTGTTCACCCAACTGATTGAAAAGGTTCGGGAAAAAAAAAACAAAACACCCACATCTTCCTGCTTCCTTCTGATGCCACGCTGAGGCCAAGTCTAGCAATGCATGTGGAAGAAGCCAGGCCATACCAACGGGAACGGCTGAGATCGAAGACACCCTGAGGGTTGTGAGAGAAGAACAGCTGCATGAATGAGTTGCATGGGAGTAGCCAACTAGCTGGTGAAAATCAACACTATAGTGACTGACACCCACTTAGAACATCGTTTGGACATGACATGCTTTTTTCAATGGTTGCCCTGGTAAGGGATGTGCTAAGCGTAAGGCCAACATGTGTAACAATGCGATGACTGACACAAAGACTAAGAACATGGCTTCTATTCCTTGGCTTTTCTCAAACCCAACTTGATGTTCTAAGTAAAGGGACTTTGATTGTGGAAAGCTATTGTATTTTTGCTATATAAGTGGTTGTCCGTCACTATACACTTCAGTCGTGTCCAATCATGTGCTGGGCCACCAAAGTGCAGCAAGATTAGTGTCTCGCCAAGCAGCTTTGGAGCTGCAGCCGAGCCTGGGTGTTCACATGTATACGGCGTATACAGCACCATTCATGTCTGAACAGTTCAAAGCAGATTGGAAACAGCATCTGCTGCAGACCAAATGCTGTCTTTGGCCAAGATGGATGCTCCAAGTACGCGCATGGCCGCGCGATCCACACACTCTCTCACTTTGTCGCACAGCGGCTCATCAGCACCAGGACCTTAAGCCACGCTTCGCACATCAACGGCTGAGACCCTGTTGATGGACATATGCCCTGTTGATGCAGGACATCTCGCACCTCTAAACCATAGGTTTCGGGCCAACGGGTTGCCCAGCCACCACACAAAATGCTTCCAAGCGGCACTTGGCGGCCTCCAACTTGTAGACCTGCATGCCACAAACTAGGCCAGAAGTTTGTAGCTTTCAGGGTTGGGATCTCCTTAAGAGCCAGCCTCCAGTGCACCATGATGCAGGTTGTCTTCTGGCCTGCATGAGAGTCAAGTCAAATCGCCTGGATAAGACCAAAAACACCGTCTCATAATCTCTATACTCACTTGTTGGCACACCGTATCCATGTCAATCCAAGAAGGTCGCTGCTCGCCAAGGAGCTCAGCGAAAGAGGACACAAAGGAAGCGGAGGAAAGCAGCGGGCCGCTGGCATCAAAGGTTTCTCGGCACTGGCACATCACAGGCTCAAGTCGTCACATTGAGGCACATTATGGCTCATTTAGTCTCAGGCAGCTTTGGTGGGAGGGGAGTGCACAAGAGTCTCCGCGAACGACTACGCCTTCTGTGTCATTTCGTCGTATGTTGGGTGTGGGACTGGACTGACGTGTCGGCAAAATGCCAAGTCCAAAGAATCGAGGGATTCGACTGGTGTGCAGGCCCTCTAGGATGCAATTCCAATCCCACCGGCCCAGTATTCTGGCTGGCTCAAGCCAATAATCATGACAGGAGGCCCCAGAACCTCCAGCAAACATCTGGAGTTTCTAGACTCCTAGACGTGTGTGTCTCATCCAGTGTTCAAGAGCCAAACGGCCCCGCGAGCGCACCAGTCAGTCCCCAACACCACACACGGTCCACATCTCACCTCAGTGACCGAGGCACCGACCTTTGCTGACCTTGACAGGGAACAGCTGGGAACGACCGACTTGGCACGTAGGCCCCACCGTGATTCAGCACCATCAATCAGCATTCAGCTCGCTTTTGAAGCTAAGGCCCCTGCGACCGCATCATGCCCGCCTCAGACAGGCAAGGCTCTCACTTGCTCACGTGCGCATCGACTTACGCATCGCACCTCTCACTTACGCATCGATTTGAAGCTCACTCACGCAGGACCGCACAAGTCTCCAGTCACAACAATGTCCGAAGCCGCAGCCCAGCCATTACCCAAAACGCACAAGAGCGCATCGGCATGTTGTACGACTGCAGCTGCAACTCCCACCTTTCTTGCATCGGCCTTTCTTTGCCAGGACTGCGACTACGTGACTACATCTCGCGAAACCGAGAGCGCCTCGTTGTCCAATCAACACTGGGAGTACGATATTCTTGACTCGCTTCAGGATGATAAACATCACCAAATTGAATGGCATCCATCTTCGCCATGACCAAACTCAGAACGTTTGGAGCAAGACCCATGGCCACACTTCCCGCCAAAGCCACCGGAGAGGCCACGCAGCACCGCACAAAGGCTCGCCGAAGTGCTGCCTGCCGTGTTGACAAGGCAACCACTCCACACCCACCTTGCGCCAGCCAGACGCCAGCCGCTGCACCAGTCGCCAGCCCAACGGCTCCGAAGCAAATTCCTGCCCAGAACGCAGGGACGACCAGCAATGTGAACACGGAGAAGGAGACCAAGGGGAATGCCAATGTGAATGTGCTCTCAGAGGGGTTCAAACTGGTCATGGCGCCACACACAGCTCCGGTCGCGTTGGCCCCCAAGCAAATCCAGAGATTGGAGGCGGTCCGCAAGCCCACGCCAAGGCCAAAGCCTGCAGTTCGGGCCACTGTTGTCCAAGGGGCGCGGGTAATGGCTGATGTCTGGACGATGGAGTTGAACAAGCCCATTCGCTGAGGGGTGGTACTTGCCACCACGGCTGCAACAGCGCCACCAGCTGCGAAGCCACAGATGCTGGGAGCTTCAGTGGAGAGGTTCCCACTTGGGAGGTGCACCACTTCATCCACCACGGAGTGGAAGAGAACTCCGCCGACAGCTCCGCCAGCTGCCACAGCAACTGCGAGATGCTGAGCCTGCTTGGCCTTCTGCAGGCTGGTGCTGAGTCTCCGCACTCGGAGAACGTCATGGCGCAGCAATTTGAAGCCCACGGCTGTCAGGCCACCCATGACATGGCTCAAAGGCTTTCAAGAAACATGCACGAGACGATGTGTCGAACCTTGGCCCATCATTCGTCACAGACTCAGGGCCTGCTTTCATGGCCATGTGAGATACTGGTTGCTAGTTGCTACTGGGTTATATATTTAAAAGATCGTGAGCATCAAAAAGACTTTGGGCTGCGTCATTCACCAGACTCAGACTCAACCGCACTGATTCTGCGATTGCGGCAAGGCCTGCTTGCACGGCACAAGTAGAGACTCTGCAGTCTGAGGTCAATGCTTTCTACAGCAATGAAGTGCCTAAAAGGAGCAAAAATAATTGAGCCAAACTGGCCAACATATATATATATATATATATATTTGATAAATGACTCAAGTGCATGTCATTTCAGACGATTCCCACTTGAACAGCTTAGCTAGCTTAGCTACAAATGCGGTTGCCCCCAATCGGAAAAACTGACAGAGTTTGGTGCAAGCATGGCACACTCCGCCGCTTTTGTCGTCAGTTCGCGCCTACAAAAAAAGGATGGAGGCATCGGATCCTGTACATTCCAATTCCTATATGTACTAAGCACATGTTTGCCCCACCCTTCTTGTAGGTCTGGGTCTTCAAGCAGAATCGCCTTGAAACCACAGCCGCTCGAACGGCCACTTAGCCGTCGTTTTCGGCCCGTTTCAATGCGGCATGGTGGTCGTCTTGCGTGAGCCACTCAACAAACTCATCGATGTCGATCTTGTAGTTGTGATTTTTGTCCGTTGCTTTGATGATTGCATCAATCTCCCCGTCTCTGATGCCAACCTTCTTCAATATCTCTACAAAACGGCCAATTGAGATGGCGTCATCCATGTCTTTCGCTTGATGGAACATGGCTCGCAATTTTCCGCCATCAATTGGATCTCGACCTGCAGTAGTCTTGAGACCCATGCGGATGCAATAGTCTGAAAACTCCTTGAAGAGAATGCAGCCGCCTTGGTCTTCATCAATCTCATTGAATAAGGAATACCCTGGCATGGGTGTCGCACCACATCGGTCTTCCATCATCTCGGGAGTCACCTGGATTCCCACCTTCTCGGCTTTGCCCGAGGCAACGAACTCGGCAAACTCCTTGCAGTCGATGCGACGGTCTTCGTCAGCATCGGCCATGTCTTGAAAGATCAGGTACATTTCAAAGAACTCATGGAGGTATTGGATCAATCTCCGAAATTGCTCCCCCGGCTTCACATAGTCTCGAGAATGCTCACGGAAGGCCGTGTTGTCATTTCGACATGCAGGCCGTCCCGTGGCGGCTAAGAAGGCCCGAATGATGGCAGGCTTAGCGTTGAAGAGGGCCACACAACCCATCACTTCGGGAAGCGCCTTGTCGATCTCTGCAAGGCTCAGCTTTCCATTGTGATTCACATCAATGAGTTTGAAGAGCTCCTCTCCTAGGCAAGCCAGGCACACAAACAGAAAGTCTTATACTTGGCCTCATTGGGACAACCGAGTTCCAAGAAAGAAAAAAAATGAAAAGAGAGCCAAACCACCACCCAGTCTCTCTCAGCCTCCTCTTCCGGTGTCTTTTGAAACTTCAACTTTCCCTGCATTGCATCGACCTCTGAGCGACCGAGCGCCACCCAGCGAGCGGCGCCCGTGGCACCGGTGTTTTCCGGATTCTCAGTGGCCTTCCAGGCACCGGTGTCCTTGTGCACGGTGTTGCGACAATTGATCCTCTTCACCCATAAGGCAATGTACTTGCCATGCTCGTTCTTCTCAACAGCACGAACCTTCACAAGAGCTGGATTACGAACGCCAAAAGAGGTGATCAAGCACTTCATTCCATTGTATTGCTCTCGCTTGCCGCTGAGGCCGGCCAGGTGTACCCAACTCACACCCACATGAAACTTACCTTCATCTAGCTGATGGTCCAGCTGCAAGGCCTCATCCTCCTCATCGGGCGGGCGACACATTGCCTCGCCCTCTCCACCCTCCCAGCCCGCTTCGGCATCTTCTTCATCGCCTTCCACCTCTTCCAGGTCATCCTCTGCCTCCATGACCTCCCTCATTGCTTCATCTGGCTCCTCCGCCATGGCGCTCCGAGCCTGCGACAAAAACACGGGTTCTCGCGCACAGGTCGTTTCCCACGGGGAAGCTCCGGCGCGGAATGGTCTTGGGAACTGCCAGCGATAAAATTTCGGAGACCTGCCACACATCAAGTTGCCATGACTGAACTGCAGGCGGGCCAACGCAGATTCAGCTTCCGTTTGATCTCCTTTTCGCTGGGTTTTCCACATGTTGGCACGTTTGGGAGCTCAGCATTGTTACCAACCAACAAGTTGACGGTAGCATGCACAAGTGGCACCATACTTGAATACAAAAAGGGGACGGAGAAGTCTGTGAGCTGGCCCAGGCAAAGGGCGAGCAAAAGGCCGGTTTGCTCCTCTGCGGTTTTCAGCTCTAATAAGAGAAACAATAGGACAGCATGCTTGAAGGACCGATGCCTGTGGAGAGGCCGGCTGGGAGACAAAAGGACCGCTTGTAGGCTGGGAGACAAGGTAGCGGAAGAAAGCAGCCACGAACTGGCAGGGAGGCAGGTACACCCGCAAACAGGCTGGCAAACAAAAAATAGCCAAACAAAAGCCCGCGTTATCATTCATTGGTTCCTTGCATCGTAATCCTCCCCAAAAAAACTATTGAAAACTGATGCAGTGTCACGCGTACGGCTAGTGTGGTGCTTTCTCCGTCACACGTCAGAATCGCTCCCTGACTCAATGAGTCACTTCTTTCTCAACGGCATGCTCTGTGTTAAAGCGGCCGTCATGCTGGAAATGGCGGGTGACACAGCAGAAGCTCGGGATGAAGAGGGCCCGGCACCAGTTGTGCAAAGGTCCCCATCTGTGGAAGCTCTCCTGAGAGCAATCTTGAGTTGAAGCAAAGGCAACGAACCACGAGGATGATACCTGCCTGAGCATCCTCAGTACGGAGCACGAGGGTGGCTGAAATCCGTCACACCAAGAAAACACAAACATATAACATATAACATATAAATTATCATCACATGTGTACATCACTACTGTTAAGAGTACTTCCCAGACTTCGCTCTGCGTACTCTCTCCCCCCTTTTTCGCTGACACTCTCTGCAGTTATGGTCTCTGCACGTCGCCCTGACGTTGTTGCGTTGGAAACTCACAAGGTGTGAGCAGTGTTCATAGCCACACATCCATTCCTGGATGAAGCTTAGGTACCCATCTATGGAGACTCGTCCACCCAGACGTATCCATAGCGATGTATCTACCCAA
>CAXAMN010023695.1:377879-387939 GCA_963970005.1 Durusdinium trenchii
TGGAGACTCGTCCACCCAGACGTATCCATAGCGATGTATCTACCCAATGCATTTCTCCCAACGCACTTTAAAGGAAGAGACCGACTCGCAGAGTGACGGAAAAGGGAAAATACCAGAGTGGTTCGAAAAATGTGGCCACTCGACTAGTGAAACCCTGGTCGTGGTACCATCTATCCGCATGTCCCTCACGGGAAATCGCGTCAATCCAATTACTTTTGGAGGGGATCCACTCAAAGTAAATCCAGCATCTAAGTGAAAACAAAAGAATATGAATCATGTGACTCATATGTTCGAGGTCAGGACTGTCTGATCTGCCTTGATGAGCGCCATCAAAGCAGCAGTGTTGTCGATGTACCATGTGCCGCGGCGATTGCGGAATCGCTCAGGTGTGGTAGTCAACGCAATGAGAACTTGCAAGAGCTCTAGCTGCGCTATCTTAGCATCTCCTGGAGTCCAAAGGTCATAGATGGACGAGGGGAGGTGGGACACAAACCCAAGCCGAAGCTCGATGTTCTCGTGGAAGAAGACGAGGAGAAAACCACCCGTGCCTTCACCTGGGGTCTCCAAGGCAGCATCGGACGCTGCAACGAAGCCCTCATGGTGTCGTGGCCAGACATCAAGTTCACGCTCTGGATGGATAGAGATCACGGCCTCGAGAATTTGGAAGCATTGTTCAATGGCGGGAGTCATCTGATCACCCCGGACAAGTTGACGTTCCTTAATAGCGTGGAGACCTCCGCATCCAATCCGTCCGTAGACGCCTTGTTCGAAGAAGTTGGCTAAGCCGTACAGCTTGGCCGCCACACCGGGCTTGAGAGTTTGTGTCTCACGGCATTCATGGATAATGGCCTTCAACTTGGATTCCAGGCGCTCCCTCGCCCAAAAGGAGACAAAGCCCCCTGACAGGGCTGCAGAGAGATCGTGGTCCAGGCCTAGGAATAATCCCTTAGGGTTCATGGCTTGACGCTTCTCCTCCGCAAAGGGGGTGCCCAGGAGTTGGTTTAATACTCCAAATGCCCATTGAGCCGACCCCCGGCTCGAAGACCAGTCCTGAATGGATGCATCGTCAAAGTAGAGCGAGACTAAGACGTAGCACAAACGTCGCCCAAGGGCTTCCACAAGCCGACTGTATCGATTGAATGATGTCACAGCCAGAGGAAGACCAAACAATAGGCCAGCATAGACTTGGAAGGCTGGGGCTGCCCATTCATGATGCCAGAAAGTGACCACGCATCCTCGCGTTTCGTTGACCCCCATAGGACTGCGCCGATAGGCATCCGGCCAATCTTCCCCACCTGACTCCCAGGTGTCTGTAGCCGCTGCTTGGGCTAGCTCAGTTGGGCTCATATGGCGTAGGACTTGGCTGATGTGTTGGGCCGGTCTGAGGGGCGAGCACAGTACCAGTTTATTGGCATCGGACGACCGCAAGGTTTGTCCTCCAGCATCAGCATTGTCGATGATACGCTGCTTACCCGAGGATTGGGTGATCACACAGCGTGGGATCAGACGATACGGCTGCCCATGCAGCTGCCTGACGCAACTGTGCCAGGGTCAACGGTGGGGTACAGAATCCCCGTGCTGCATCCTTAGTAGACTGTTCTAGCAAGAACTGGTCATCTTTGCCCGGCTTAAGGGTAGACAAGATCTGGTAATTGTGCGCCTCGCATCCCGATAGGACCTCTGTGAGGGTAATGCGTTCAGCAGGCTGAGATGGAAAGACTCCGTAGCACGGCGCGTAGCCCACCGCTGGGAGGCCTTCAATAAGCCCGAATGGATATGTGACATCCGGCCATGAAGTCAACAAGATCAACAGTGCAACGAAGCCGAGGTCGCGAGTGGCCGTGGTAGCCTGCAAGGCGATAGGTTGAAATTGCCGCAGACGTCGTCCTACCAACGCCGATGGAGCTCCCGCAGGGCCCCCATGCACTGCTGTACGGCGAAGATCTCGTAGACGGCCTCGGTAGTGAGCGTGGCAGTCTGCAGCAAAGGCCAGATCCAGATCCAGCACTGCTGGTAACTCGGTAGGTAGCAAATCCCGGCCTCGCGCCAACGCTTGGGTGAAGTGCTCATCAGGGTTGAGGTCGTAGGATAGCAGTGGAGGAAGTGCTGCACGCTGGTTCAGTGCACCCACTTGCTGACCTTCGGCAGTGCGGAGAGTCTGGCGGACTTGAGCGTCGGCCAAGTGTGGGCCCAAAGGTCCATCGGTCTCGTAACGCCTGTTGCGCAGCTTCACAGGGAATGCATTGAACGGGGCAGCATTGATAATATCCTCGACCATCGGAAACTGGAAATTTGTGAAGAAGTGAGCTGGGTACAACTTACGAAAAGCAAGGATCAGGGCCTCCTGGCTCCACCAACGTGTAGGGCTCGTTGGGAGGCCTTGTACTGTGCTGAGCAGACCCGTAACGAGAACTTGGCGGGCTGGTGGGGTCCCTCCCCGACTGAAGCGACGCATTGTGTGACGGCCTCGTGGCTGGCTCGTCTTGCAAAACACAAGCCCGCAAGCACGTCCGCCTCACAAGGATCACAGAAAGGACCGTCACAGACCAGCACTTTGCCCTGCAGTTCATAGAGGTTGTTCACCAGGCCGGACTCATAGAGGTAGGCGACGTAGCGCCATAACCAATCATTAGACTGACTGTTCAAGCCGGGGATAACCGGGGATGCCCACTTGGTCTTCGCCAGACGATGAGAGCCGCGGCCCTGACCTACGTAGATATGATTGGGCGGCAACTTACCTTTCTCGATGAGGACGTCATCCACCTGAGCCCGACGGGGGATCCGGGCAGCTTCACTCGGATCTGGTGGATACAGGCCCAGCCCCAGGGCGAGGGGCGCCATCGCCCATTCCCGTAATGCCCGGGGGTCCAGGTCCAGCCAATGTTCGCGGGCTCCGACACATTCGAATTGCGGCAGCCGTGGAACATGCAACTTGGCGCGACCCACGCGCCCGGCCCACCACGATGCTGCGACCGCGATAGCGAAGGCCAAGACAGCCGTATACTCGGCCTCCTCTTTGGATGGATAGATCGTCCGGCCGTCCTGAAGGTAAGGAGTCCACTCATGAGGTGCATGCGAATGGTGGCAAGTAAGTGGCGGCCACTGATCGATCTCATCGATATTGTGGCGTAAGCACTGTGCCTTGCAACGAGCTCCTCCGAGGCAGCACGCATCATAGCGTTTGTCCTTCCAGCATCCGGTGTCCATCATAGAGCACTCGGTGGACCCCCACCAATGTAGGCTGCGCCAAGGGTTCTCTCGTATACCGACCCTCCGCCTCGCTCGGCGAGCAGTCGAATCTCCTCAAGGATAAACTCACAGGCTTGGTTGTCTGTGCGGACCCGCTGAAGGTCGCGTCCTTGTAGTGTGGGCAGTCCATCCGGATATTGCTCAGAGCGCAAAGGCGCTGGACACGGGCGGCCGTCCTCAAACTGACGCGGAATTTCTCTGGCTCTGCTCTTGGTGGAGCAGTCAAAAGCTGCACAGATAAAGTCGACCTCGGAGAGCTGATCATGAAGTGACTGCTGACGTAGCGGATTGGAAAGGTCATGAGACTTGTCCAACAGCCAGTCCACTGACAAGGCGCGCCACCCGCACCAAAGGAAGGCCTTAGATAGTGGCAGGTTGGGCCCACAGAACAGGTCAGCAACCAAGGGACGGGGAGCATCAATGTCCCCTAAGGGGGAGTCCGTCCCGTCCTCCCCCTCGGGGCCCCATCACTTCTTCCCGCCACGGCCACGACAGGCCGCCGCGCCGTGACCGGGGGCTCCACAAGCACGCTCCTTGCGCAGAACCAAGCCACAGCGATGCTTGGCTTTGGCCTTGCACTGGCCATGTTGGAAGGCCTGACACAGGCGAGTCCCGTCTTTGAGGATCTTGGCCACCTGGCGCCCATTGATGGGATTACCCAAAGTCCACCGATTGGAGTCGGACTTCACTGGGGTAACCGGCTCTGGTGTGGAACGACTCGAGGGGGTTCCGCTTGTGGTGATTGGGACCGACCAGTGGGCATCACGCATAGCGTAAACTTCTTGGATCACACGGCCTAGGCTCTTCTGACTGTCCCTAAAGCGGGCAACCCACTCTGACCGTTCATCGTTGTCTCGCTGCTGGAGCCACTCCAGACGCTGGTTAAACGGGACCAGGGCTGCACTCCGTTTGGCTCGATAGAAGTATTGTTGAATAATATCCACCGGCACTTCAACATACTCCACGGAATTGGACCCTAGTCCCTCGGCTACACTAGGAGCTGTAGCATAAGCGGCGGACCCCGCCATAGCATAGGCCAAGAGTAAGGTCCAGAGCTTATCCAGGTAGGAGTTGGCATCTCGACTGGCAGGTTCGTCTTCCTCAGCTTCCTCAACATACAAGGAATCAGCGACAGCGATCTTTCTTTTCTTTTGGGTGGTGGCCTGCTGGAATTGGAGAGATTTCACTCGCCAAATGTTGTACACACACAACATGCGTTTGGTGAGTTCTCGTGTGACCCGAGAAATCGTGGCATCAGCAGGGTGAACCTCAGGGGGGAACCGCAGCTTGTAGCGACGCCAGAAGGCGCTCTTCAAATCCCGGAGTTCGGAGTTACCCAACAATGCATCTAGATCAGATGCCGAGATGCGAGACCGATCCTGTTCGGATTGTTTGAAATTGAGCGACACGGCGGCACACGCCCGACGAACCCTCCCTGGAGGTTGGCGTCCTCGCCCAGCGAAAGTTTGGACAACCACGGTTGAACCTTGTCCTCACTCTCGAAAAAGAAGCGAAACTCCTCCAGGTTCTGGAGCCGGGCTTTGACCAAGGCATCGGTGACTGCTTCAGCTATGCTGAAGTTAATCCCCAATTGGCGGAAAGTAGCCGCAGCATCCGCACCGTCACTCGGCACGAGTTGCAAGCTAGACGCCATGTGGGGACGCAGGGACCCTCCCTAGGGAAAGTGAGGACCCACCTCGCCTCTGTCGGCCAAAAGGAGCTGGCGAGGCGGAGATCCTATAGGTGCCCGTGAGAAACATACAAGCGACTCAGCTCTAGCAACTACAAAATTCAATCACGCACTGCTAGTATCAGAGGCCTGGAACCCCCGGCCACACAGCAACCCTGCTGGTCTGGGGATCACCCCCCAAAACGGAAACAGCTACACAGCGAAAGACTCACTGACACACAGGGTTCTTTCCGCGGATGGCGCGCTCTCCGGTCGCCTCGGTAGTCTACACATGACGTAGTCTACAAAAAGGGGCATCCACGGAGGCCGCCTGCTCTTATGAGGCGCAACCGTCCCGCGACCACTAGGCCGGCCGGCTGCTCAGCAGTTCAATGCCGCGCTTGCCAGGAGGCTGGGGCTTTGCTCCAGCATGGTCCGCACACCGGACGGGCAAACGTACTCGCTTCCATGAAGCTGCTGTAGAAGTGGGCGTCTTTGAGCCGCTGCTGGACTCGAGCTTCACCTTGCTTGAATTGGCACAGAGCGACACGGCCTTCAGTGCACAGGTGGATGCTTGAACGTTCAGAAGCAAGATATCCAGCAGGCTTCGGGTGTACTGGTGGCAACGACAGAGTGCGCCTCGTCGTGTAAAGCCACTGCGCTGCCGTGCGATCCCTGCAGAACTTGTGGAACTCCACACAAGGCCGCATCTTGGTGATCTTCTCGGCTGCTTCATCCACGGTGGTGCCCATCATGAGTGCATAGATGAGGGCTGTACAGGCAGGAGCCCGGTGCTTGCCAGCCATGCAGTGCACAAGCACAGAATCACCACAATGTAGACTCTGATGGATGAGAGGCCATGCCGTCTTGAACTCCTGATCCATGCGCTCGCTGCCCATCTGAACCTTCATGACGCATGCCTGCGGCAACGACACCCCCCCCGACCCTCGGGGTATTGTGGTAGGCAAGCGATCTGGAGGTGAGCTTTTGGGAAGTGTTGCACCGTTTCAGCAATCGGAATACTCGAAAGCCACAGCTGGCCCCCTGACCGAGTGGTCATGATCAGGGTAGGGGCGAGAGTGTCACGCCCTTCAGAGGTGGCCAAACGGTCCCAATGCGACTGCTGAGGTCCTGGCGACACTGCTGGGATGGGCAGAGTACTTGGCGCTGGTTCTGTAGGCTGTCTCCAAGGAGGCGTCCTGGCCAGTGGTGGTGGTGAGGGATCTCTCGGACCACGGGGCTTCATCAGCTTGGGCGGAACTGCCTTGTGTGGGGGCGCCTTCGGAGGCGTTTTTGGCCGTGGAGACGGTGCCTCTGCCGCTTCAAGCCAAGCACTCGGCTGGGGCGAGGCCTCTCGTCGGCGCTTGGTGCTTGCGGAGGGTTTGGCCTTCGAGGACGTGGTAGTAGTAGCCGATGCCGTCGACGCTCGAACGGGAACTGGCGTCTCTGCCGGCAAATACTTCTTTTCGGTGCAAATAAATGCACCGTGGCTTCCTCCACAAGCCCGCCCTCGGGCCAAAAGCACAGTGCAGAGGTGAGCGTTCCGCAAACCTCCTCACCCTCCGTGCAACCTTCGGGCGTCTGGAAAGCCCCGCAAAGGCGACGCCCATTCTTCAAAAAAGCCGTCAGCACGCGGCCTCTGATGGCATCCGGCATGGACACCGTCTGGCGCGAGGTGCTTCCTCGAATTTTATTGGCCGCTGCTTTCGCGACCCTGGCCCTGGAGAACTGGAGGTGGTTGGCTGGGCAGCATACCGCGTCTCCTTGTCCTTCGCAATGGCCAAGGCAAGCGATTCTTTGGCCACCTCACGGAAACCATCCAAGTCGGCAGGAAGCACCTCCTCCCAGAAGCTGTGACCCTCACAGCTGTGGGCCACTGAAGTGGTCAGGATCTTATTGCGAAGCGACTGGGCATAGCGAGCGGACGAGTAGTGCAATGCCATTCCCGCCTCAGCCGGCTCCTTGGACTTGTCCTGCCAATCGTCGAGGGAACAAAGGTCAGAGGACGGCAGATTCAGAATGTGGCCCACTGTAGGCAGCATGCGCCTCCATGAGTAGGTGGTCAACTGCTCAGTATTGTCCAGGAACTCGGCAAAGATGGACTGGCAGAGGTGCTGCACCTCAGCAATGTTCCAAGGCGTCCCACGCCTGTCGAAGCAGATCCCTGCACTCTTCTGGGCCACTGGAGAGAGGGCTTTCCAGGCTTTGAGCCAATCAACCGTCCAGTTGAAGCCGGAGGCAAACTCAGCAGGAGCACACCAATCGAATCCACCCCGGGCGTGACGCTGCTTGCCTTTACGACAATGGCCATGGAACACCAGTGGACTGATTCGACGAACAGTGGATCGACGGAGATGCTGGTACCGCCAGCAACCAGTAGCCACAAGCCATGAGCCCAAGAGACATGTCCATCGCGGGCCCCCCCCACGGCACATGCTCTCAATGCGCTCCTCCAACAACTGCAGCATGCCGGGCTCCACCACAAGGGCTTGGCTCTTCGTCGAGGTGGCCTTCTTCTTCAACTCGGGGGAGATACGAAGACGGCCGACTTCCCAAGGAGCTCCTGAATGCTTGCACAACCAGCGAAGCGCATTGAGCGCGGGTAGGGGCCATCGTCCCCTGATGCAGGAAGTTGTCCATGTCCACAAAGTCCGGAGGAAACGACCTCCCACGGTGGAGCAAGAAGGCGTGGAGCTCCCCGTAGGTACGGAGGGCGTTCTGAATCGTCACCGACTCGGACTCCGCCACCTTGGTTTGGGCCAAACGAAGAACGGATGCCTGCCAATCCCGCTTCAGGGCCTCAGTCAACAGGCCAACTGGCTTCAATGCACCGACCGTCAGGAACACCTTCTGCAGGGCCAACACCTGGCGCTGTATGGACTCAGGCTGGTCCTGGACGCGTTCATGAAGGCGTACCCCCGCCTCAAGTGGAACTTCCTTCCTCTTGCGAGCCAGCGGAGGACGTGTATCCGGCAACAGAGGTCCCCCCTCGATCAAACGAGCAGCTGCAGGAAGAAGTTCCTCCTGCTGGGCAACACGGACTGCCAGCCAGCTTCTTCCCAGGTAGAGAAGGCAAATGCAAAGTCCTCGTCCTTCTCATAGCCACGCTCACGGCGCCATGTAATGGCTCGGGCCCCTGCCACGCGGGCGAGACTATCTTCGGCCCGCCAACCAGAGGACGAGGCCGGCTCATCCGGCGGAGCGTCCACAGCTCCAGCGACTTGCGCACGGTACACCATGGCTTGCGCACCCGCGCTGAACTACCCACTATATCGTCATCAGACGACGAAAGTTCGCGGCAAACCGGACAGATTTGGAGCACTGGGAAGCAGGCGGAACACACTCCTTTGATACAACCAAGGCACTGCCGATAAGTGGGATCGCCACAGCCGCAACACGCTGGAGGAAACTCGGACTCTCCGTTGATTGAGGACCCCAACCATCCACGAAGGGCTCGATGGGCACGAATCTTCGGGTGAAGAGCGTCCAAATGGCGCGGCAAGTGCTCAATATCTGGCAGCGGGGCACGAAAGGGGTTGGACCACAACCCGTGCGGTGATCCCAGATCCAGCGCCGCATGTAGTAGAGAACTTCAGATTGAAAGGTTTGCAGGGGCAAGAGGTCAAAATCCCCGGGAACCTTCTGCTGGAACTCCCACAGGTATGAGGGCACAAAATTCTCTGCAGAATACGGGGTACGGTAGGGCTGCAACAAGAGGAGGTCCATTGCAGCCGCCAACCGAGCATGCCTATCCCAGGCCTGCTGAGGAGTGAACCCTGGTGGCACGATCGTCCCGCGCTGGTTCCAAATCCCGACCCACAGGAACACATAGCCCCCTCGCCCCTGATCGCACCGTGGGCATGCATTCTTAGGACAGACTGAGATCCGCATAGGGGGAAAACCGACTGGCCCGTCCCCCGGGCGTTCGAATAGAACCACCGAGCTCCAAAGCCGCAGCGCGCCTGCCCGGTCCCCCCGGGCCAAAAGGGCATCAACCTGGCGACGGAACTCGATGAACGCGGCGGACGAAAGCACCTCAGCAGCCGTGAACATGGCGACATGCACACCGACGATCGGCTGTGAAGCCATCCACAGCACACACAGCAAAACTTAAGCAGAACAGAAACTCCACTGTCCCACTTTTGGCTTGAGCCAAAATGGACAGTGTACCAAATGTAATGAAGACTGTGCACCCAAACCTGCCCAAAGCTCGACACAGTTTTATATAACGTATAGTATGCTACACACGTGATATTCCGATGTAAAATTCCACCGAGAAAAATGCCGACATTGAAAAAAAACAAGATGGAGCCCACGAACCCGAATGCTACAAATGACACTCTTGTAGGACACTCTTGTGGGACACTCTTGTGGGTCACTCTTGTCGGAAAATCTTGTGGGACACTCTTGCGGGACACTCTTGTGGGACACTCTTGTGCGACAGTCTTCTGGGACACTCTTGTGGGACACTCTTGTGGGACACTCTAGTAGGACACTCTTGTGGGGCACTCTTACGGGACACTCTTATGGGACACTCTTGTGGGACACTCATGCGGGACACTCTTGTAGGACACTCTTGTGGGACACTCTTGTAGGACACTTGTGGGACACTCTTGTGGGACACTCTTGTGGGACACTCTTGTCGCACACTCTTGTAGGACACTCTTGTGGTCTTGTCGGACACTCTGTGAGACACTCTTGTAGGACACTCTTGTAGGACACTCTTGTGGGTCACTCTTACAGAACACTCTTGTAGGACCCTCTCTCAGGACACTCTAAAAGGACACTCTTGTAGGAAACTCTTGTAGGACACTCTTCTGGGACACTCGTGTGGGACACTCTTGTGGGACACTCTTATAGGACACTCTTGTGGGACACTCTTGTGGGGCACTCTTGTAGGACACTCTTGTAGGAAACTCTTGTGGGACACTCTAAAAGGACACTCTTGTAGGAAACTCTTGTAGGACACTCTTGTGGGACACTCTTGTGGGACACTCTTGTGGGACACTCTTGTAGGAAACTCTTGTGGGACACTCTTGTGGGACACTCTTATAGAACACTCTCGCGGGACACTCTTAAGGGACACTCTTGTGAGACACTGTTGCGGGACACTCTTGTGGGACACTCTTGTGGGACACTCTT
>CAXAMN010023695.1:415081-454329 GCA_963970005.1 Durusdinium trenchii
GTGGGCAATGTGGATGCCAAGTTCTTTCGTGGCTTGGTGCGCTTCAATACCGCGAAGTTGCAGCAAGACAGTTCGGCCACATTGGCCATGCGAGTGAAGAGATCTTTTGACTGCCTCCTCTCCAAAGGAAGCGATGCCCGACGGCTTCGGTAGTGAACTGGATGCTCCAAGGTCGCACCGGAGAAGACCAACCACCAACCACCAACCACCCACCCACCCACCACCAATTGTCCGCTCCTGTGTCTGGTGAAGTTGTTAACATGTGGGGTTATCGGGTCCTATAATTTAGTTTTTGCTTTTGTGGTGATGGTTGTGGTTGTGATTGTGGTTGTTGTTGTTGTGGTTCGTGTTGTTTTTGTGGTTCGTTTTGTTTTGCGGTGGCTCCGTTCTTGTCGTGTTCTTGTTCTGGTTCTAGTTGGTTTGATGATTATTGTTGTGGTTGCTTTGTGTTGCATATGCCTGAAGAATCTGAAGACTTACCAGTCGTGTTGCGCGGTAGGCAGCAGTGAAACGCCCGGTTTTATCCATCGTGGGCGAATGAAGTGGAAGTGGTGAGACACATGGGCCGGTGGCTGCATCTGCAGCAGGAGACCAATAGTTGCAGCAGAAGACCAATAATGAGACGGATCGCAAGGAAGCGAAATAGGTATGTTGGTTGTCGGTGGAGCACACGATTCCATGGGCAATTACAGGACGCACGCAGAGCTTCACGGTGAATAAGGATGGTTTGGTTCCAGCTTGATGAAGATCCTTCGGAAGCAGTTTGTTTCATCAAGAAAAAGATTTTGCGGCGCAAGGCGTTGTAGTCGTAGTTGGACCGCGTGAGCGCTAACTTGCGCCCAGGTGCATACTAACTTGCGCCAGCGAACCGCGTGATCAGGATGTCCAACAGGGGGCCCTCCTCAACAAATTCGTGGGCACATTGGCTGGTGCATTCTTCAGCCAAGATGAAAAAACAAGACACCTCCACAATTACCCAAGTTGGTACTCCCAACCATGTCATGCTTTACAAAAACGAACCAGGATAAAGCAAGTAGTGACAACACACCATGACAACACCAAACCGGCACACAAATGGCATGACAAGAAACATGAAGCAACGAAACCTATATAACTCACACCAACACAAAATAAGAAACAACGACACACCCGCACACAATGGCAACACCAAACGCAACCACAGCGCATCCCGCCACTGCTACTCCGACCCGTATTCCCGACAAACATCCACGCGCACACCGCGAGGCCTGTCTTGTTTTAAAGCTTCTGATTCGCAAGCCACACAGTTGTCCGCACGGGGAAAGTCGGTGTAGGTGCGACAATTTCTCTTACACCACTTTGGGCCTTATGGATCCTGGTGTCTTGTGGCCGGATTTCTTCGAATTGATCCTAGGCAGTGTAGAACTCAATGGCCTGTTTTGAGCATGTATTCAACAAAACTCATGAACCAGAGAGGCGTTCACTTGCTTTTCACGCGAAAATGTTTCGCAAAGTTGCATTGCCCTTTTTCAGCAGCTAGGTCTCGGAAAGCATGTTTCAGGACCAAAGCATTGAGAAAAACTATTGCTTCTTTACTGTCAGGGCACAAAAGCTTGCACCATTCTTGCTTGCCACATCCAGGTCCATCCATATGTGCCACTACTCATCATGCTCAAGGGGAGAAGGAGTCTCACTTCATTATCCAAAGCATGTCCTCTATGAAGCTACATGAAACATAGCTGGGGATTTCTTCCACACTGCCACCTTTACAATTGCTGGCTTCCACAACTTATTTTCTGCGCGCGACTGAATTCACCCCCACAAAATGCGTAGCTGTGAGTGCGCGTAGCGATTGGGATTTGACTGGCTGACAGGAATTGAATTTGTATCTTTGGCAGTTGGCTGCTGTAAGCAATTTGTCCATCCGTGCACTTGCCAACCTTTTAGACCTCGTGCCGACTACGTTTTGTTGCCGCATAAAATGACCGGTTTGCAGCCCTATTGTTGCCAAAAGTTGTAGGTTCGGTTGTGGTACCGTACATATGCGACTTCGGAATTCACAACCTGCGACACGTGGCGCCCATTATGCTTGGCAGCCGCAAGTCTCAGAAGCCATGTGGGCAACAGATGGCACCCTCTGACTTCAGTAAACAGCAAGCACGGCGGCAGGCCACACGGCAAGACACCAACACGTGTAACACGGGTGTTCAAGCGCAGGGAGGTAGGAGGACTCCCAAAGCTGCTCAGACTATGCACTGCATCAAACCCCGGGTCACTTCGACAAAGCCAACATGCAGCAGAAATGTTCCGCTCGGTATATAACTCAGCTGTAAGCGAGCTCAAACCATTGGCTTCGAATCCAACGGGTGATGTCCATCTCTTGTGAGAAAAGCTCTATCAGCAAGCTCGCGACAGGCAAAGTGCAATATGGTGCCATGGCAGAAAGTGCTTTCAGATAGTTTTTTTTCTGACACATCCAGGTCAAGCAACGAACAAGAAGAACCTAGCACGGAAGCAAACTTGCGGAGGATCAGCTTGGCTAAAGGGTCTGGACACGCTCTGAACCAAGTTACCAACCTGCAGCGAAGCAGCGAAGCGGCCTTTGATGCACGTGATTTTGGCGTCCAGAGTGAGACTGCCCGGATCTTCCAGGCTCTTCAAATCTAGAGATTGACCAGATTTGGGTATGTCTCCACATCCCTGTGACATCCCAAGATGGTGGGGTACTGCCAGACCAACACATGTCATTTCAACCATCTGATCTGCAAGGTGCAATATCATACATATGCATATGATCATATTCTGTACATCATCCAAAACAAACAATTAAATATGCCAATAAATTTGCCCCTTTGAAAAATACAATCTGTGATATACAGGGATACCTTCTTTCAGTCTCGGCTCAATTTGCGCGCGACAAGCAAAACATCGTCGGAGGCGCTGGCTGGACCTTGCTCGCCACCGCTTGAGGAAGATGCTCCATTTCCTGAAGGTGACATGAAGCCAGCTTGCTCCTAACCAGGCATCAATCCGTTTCACCCAAAACTCTTCGTCAGTGGCATGGATCTTTTTCATTTTGAAGTCCCCACGCATCCCCACGATAGTGTTTGGCACGAAAGGAGTAGTATCCACAGACTGGGTCAAAGAGGTGGCCAGGTACACTGACCACAGAATGGATTACACTACTACCTTGACATACCTGCAACCGGACGGGTTGCGCCTGGAACCAGAGGAGGATTCTCGATGCTGGTCTCCAAGTTGGTCCCAGCCTTCCAAAGTTCAGTCGACCACCAGTCGTCGGTGACCCAGTCGTCGGAACGATGGTTCCAATCACCACAATGGTTTGCGCGAGCAAACCTTTCAAACTTGCACCGACATAAACTGATTGCAAGACTGTGATACTCTCTAAATAATCAGAAACCTTGGGATCCCAACAACCATTGTTCCAATGGTGTTTACCAAAGAACCTTTGTCTTTTAAACGTTTACTAGTGATTTGACGCTACAAGACCAGGTCAACCATGTTTTTAAAGGGTCTTGCACGAGTAGGGTGCCTTAGATGTGTATGTATATATATATATATCATAAGGGGAGCGCTGTGAGCGGCACGTTTTTCGATGAACATGAGCATTTTTCAACCTTTTTCATGCGTTTTCTTGAGAATGATTGATGTGTCTGACATTGCCTGGAAGGATCTGCCTGGAAGCGCCCAGATGTTAATCAGTAAGATCGGTCAAGAAACCTACAGTGATTATGGAAAAAAAGAACCAAAACTGGAATGATAGAATGAATGACTCTACAAGAAACTTAAATGATCACTTTAAACAACATAGAACACTATATGCTGAAAAAAAGAATGTAGCAAACAAGGAGAAGATAGAAGACCGCAGGGGCTTATGGAATGCCTATTCATCACCAAGTGGATTTTACAAAACAGGTAAGACTTTATACATAAGTGGCACAGGTGGTCGTGATGGATCTTTAACAAGGGATATTATGGATGATCTGTAATTAGTACCTACTAGAAATGTTCATCACAGTGAGAAATACAAACATGTTATAGAAGCATTGGAAAAGTCACAAGAAATAACCCGTTTGGTTGGACATAGCCTTGCAAGTGCTGTAATAAGATCAATCAAGAAAACCTAATAGATTTGCTACAACAACCTATGCTACCCCTACAATAAAAACACAAAGGAAAGGGAAAAAAATCCCAAAAGACTTGACTACCGCAATCCATCCGATATTGTTTCAATTTTGGATGCTTACGCTGTAACTTCTGGTTTGAAAGAACCTAACCCTTTAATGAGCCACAGCTATATCAATTTTGAAGGGAACGGCCTTTGGAACATAAATCCCGGCACCAATATAAGCAATGGATTTAACCCTAATCACTCATTTTAAAAAACACAGTTAAACTTAATTAACATATGTAATATTATGGTGGATTACTCCAAGGCAAAAATTTACAGAATACTAAATGACAAAACTGACGATGTCTATATTGGTGCTACTTGTCAGCCATTGAGTGTCAGAATGGCAGGACATAGAAGGGGGCGGAATGGCAAAGATAAGAAACATTACAAATTGTTATCACACAATCACCCAAACATTCAATGCTGGTGGTGGTGAAATCAATATGAATAGTGTAAAATCATCTTCTAAACTGACTGGAGCATTCATTACCTTATTTAGAATTCCAAGAAGTGGTGAAGATCTGAACCGATACTTACCTGACAATTATGTATATAAGAGATGGAATTATTTTTACAATCCTATGATCTATGGAAGAATTAATGATACTGGTAATGCTGATACAAATGACTTACAAGGTAAAGGTTTTCAAGATGCCACCCGTAGCTTAAGTTGGCAAATTCAATTAAGCAATTCCCAGAAATACCCAGAATTTGAAGTGCAATCATTATCAGAAACCTTTTACTATTTAAGAAGAGCTATACATTACATGAACCCAGATCAAGACAGTTTAAGTTTTTCATATCGTCAATACAGAGAGTTCATCATTGGTATGTCATTTGAAAAGATGGCAGATGTCAATTTTACTGGTTATAATTCTGAAAAAATGTCAGGTATTACCAATTTTAGAGTTAAAGGAGCAGAAGGAGCATTATTAGACCCTAATGAGCAAATCACTGAGGTTTTTTGTCATTTGATTTCAGAGACTGTTCTGGAATTGAGGGAAAGTGGGAGTATTGTCTACTTCCAAGGAAATTGAAAATTTAAAATATCCCAGGACATCAAAAATCCAAAATTCCAATTTTCCAAAATTCAAAAAAAAACAAAAAAACAATTCTGCACAGACCATGGGGGGAAGAGGGGGTGAGGCAAAGTCCTGGCACAATTGTTTTTTTTTGGTGTTTTTTTTTTTGAAAATTGGAATTTTGGAAATTGCCTTTGGGGGAGGGGGGGGTTGAGGCAGAATAGGATTCTTTCAGTGGCACAAAAATCAATAGAAACACAATACAAATATAGAAACAAAATACAAACAAAATGAAACAATGCAAAAACGCGCCGCTCAGAGCGCTCCTTTCTGATCTCGAAATGTTGACGTTGCTTGTTTGGAAGACTGATTGCAGTTCCAAATGCGCACTGCAGGCTGAGTCCGGCACAACAGCGTCAGGTTCCGCGGCTGGCGCCGTTTCAAGCGCCGCTGGCGCCTTAGCTTCACTCTACATCTGAACATGCATTTCTTAATCATATTTATTAAAATATAAATTATGAAGAAATGCAAAGAAGAAAGAAATAATATTAACCGGCATAAATATTATAATGCCGGAAAGAAAGAAATAATAATAACCCTTCATGTTTATATCTTATGGATCACTTTTGAATATAAAAATGAATTATAAGAGGCATATAGATTAGATTAAAAATGCTGATGGCAATATATTATAGAAGTTTATCATTCATCTCTTTATATCATTATTATTCAGCCTTTAATTTTATAGGCTGTTATCTAAGAGATGAATGATAAAGTTAAAAGAACTTGACATTTCTGAGAGGCACTGCCAAAACAAAGATGACAAAATACATCAAAATACGGCAAACAAGCCAAGAACTCCAGCTTGCATCCAAACTCCACATGTTTCCACTGCGAGACTTGCAAATCCCACCCTCATCACCCATCCCTCCAACGACCAAAGCCCACCTTCTGCGCCATGGCCGTAACGGCCCAGGAGTCCGGCGCGCCGCCGCGCTTCTTGGGCTTGGCCATGTCGGCCAGGCGCTCCAGGTTCACGTTCCTGGAGAACGTCGCAACGTCTCCGTTGGTTCGCTTGGTGTCGGGTTTTTGTCGGAGCGTCGTGAGTGACAAAGACATGCAAAGATGGTTCTGTGAGATGATCGTTTGATGTGAAGCACACAATCTTCTAGATCTAGATGATCCCAGATGTCTCACTCACAAGACAGTATGATTCAAATCATTCCTTCGAAACCGAGAGACACGTGAAGCACCACAGATGGGCTCCTTCCACTCGCTTGGTTGTACATCAAGCAGACCTTCTCTCCAGGTGACGGGTCATACCTCGACGGGCCATACGAGGGTTGGGATCCAGCTCCACCGTTACTACATGCACTCATGTGTTGGGAACCTCTAAGAAGCGCACGGTTTCGGATTCAGCAGTAGACACAGCCAAACAAATCATATCAAACCAGTGCCGAAAACCTCTATGATTGTCTGCCATCAAGGACATCTCATGTCTGTTTGCCGTATCTCACCATCATTCACGCCACTCTTGGTTGAGGCTCCTGGCCCCTTCCTGGTCTTTGGCGCGGACAAACGCGCAAAGGTCGCTTCGACGTCCTTGGCCTGTGCAGGTTTTGCAGCGAGACATGCTGGGTTTTGATGGATTTGTGGATCCTCGCGGTGGGTCATCTCTTGTGAACGTGACTTGCTTTGCACACACCATGTTGGTTTGACTCCGTTTTGCCGAACAAACCAAAAGCTTCGGAGTCTTGGCAGGGTCAATATAATCCTATCGAATTCCCACAAATTGGCCTGAACTCGTTGCTTCACTATCTCTTGCTTGGACGAGTGCAGTGCCTCAGCTGTACCAGAGCCTAGCATCTTGCTGCATTTCAAGTCGATTTCCAGGAGAAATCAAGATCAGTCATGTCGTTGGCAATTCTCCAAGTTCTCCAAGAGGTGTGTGTGCGTATCTCTTCGTCGCATGGTCGGGGCCAAGCCCCCAGGCGATGAGCTCTCCGGAGTCCGTGGCCTTGCCCCTGAGCGAACCGGACCGACGCCACCCCCCGACGGACCGGATCGTCACCCGAAGCCGGCGAAAGCGAAGAAAGGGGGCGGTTCGGGCGGGTCGGAGGCGGTCGGTGTCTGCAGCCCCTGATCACCGTTTTTCACCTGATGAGTCGGCCCCAACAAAGACGAAAGAGTCCCCCACTCCGAGGGCTCAACAACTGTCCGACTCGTTGGGACGAGGACAGTGCTCCGGGCAGACTGTGGAAGATATGTCGACTCCAGTATGCTTGCAGCCTGCCTCTTGGGCTCCGCAAGCCTCTTGAGCATGTCATCCAACTGACAGCAGCTGCACCATCGGCAGGTGGGATGTGAAACTGGGGGGCAGGTGATTTGTTGGACTGGGACCACTTGTTCTGTGGAGAATCCCGAGATTCCAGGACTTGAAGTGGCCATATGTTCAACATGAAGCTCTGTGTATCAAATAGATCTCCTCAAAAAAACAACTTTGACCCAACCTGCTCCTTCTCAAGAACCTTGCGTCCCCGTCCTGGCCGTCAGAGGTTGAAAAGGCTGGTGAGCACTGTGGCCCGGACCCCAAGCACATCAATATAGGCCGTGTGGCGGCCTTGTTGAAGACCGGTCACCTCTATCTTTCTTACCAAATTAAAAGTACACAGCTTTTGGGCATTGCTGGCATGTGAAAAGTTGCAAAGTGTTTCCTAAAGTATCAAACAACAAACAAAATCACAACACTCATCAAACGGAATGATGCAATCTTTTCTTTGGCGCGACACCTCCTGTCCAGTGATCTGCAGGAGGCTTGATTCGACGCGGTTGTGAGAGCTCCTCCTGCCCACGGATGCCCATCCAGTGACCGTCAAGGCTAAGCCGGCCAAGCATGAAGGTGCTGAAGGGGTTCGACTGGTTCAACAAATCCTTTAAACAAAAAAGAACTGGTTATCAAAAGACGTCCAGTGAAATTGAGAGTATACTTGGTCTTATTTTCAGTCGCCTGGCGCTGTCGATCATATCGGCGTCCACGAAAGCGGAGGTAGGTCTCCAAGACCTCGAAATTTGTGGACTTGCTGGGTAAGTCAAAATGTCGTAGCCTCGAGGTTAAAAATAAATAAATACTGTAGAAGTTGCATGTCTTGGTTCAAAGTGTTACATGCAGAAAAGAAGTTCCGAAGAATGACGAAAAAGAAGTGAATGCCCTCTGGTTGGGGTGCAGGGTGGCAGACAAACAGGCAGCCTGCATGACCGAGACACACAACTTTACAAAGAGACAGCCAGTTAACTGCTAGTTTTTGCATGTCCAATTACAAGTATATACTCGGTGGATGAATACCAAATCAATGGGTATCTTTGTATATTCGATCGATCCAATCGGAGGCTCCGGCCAGCTGCTCTCCGAAGCTCATGGGCACCTCGGCCTCCTCCGGGCCCCCAACCGGGTCGCAACAAGGGGATGCTGCATCAACGGGGACCTTGATACAGCTGCACGTCTGACAAATGTGTCCAACGTAGTCATGTTGCAATGTGGAGCAACTGCCCCCTACTCAAGCCAACAGGACAAAGCCTCTGAGATCTTCCAAGTCTATACCAGTCCTCGCTGCTTGCTTGAGATGATTCCTTGGATCAAAAACACTCGGAAAGCATCCAAAAGCACTTTGTTGCTCCGTTCAGCTGCAGTCACAATGCCCGTGAAAGGCATTCCTTCGATTGCTGCCCCTGCAACAGTGACGACCCAGGATCCCTGCACCATTCCCGTTCGGCCAATCGCCCAAACCATCTGAATCTGAGCGTAGTCGACCAGAATCAGGCACTCTCACACCCCAAAAGTAGGGGGTTATGTCCCGTTCGGTACAAGGGACCTGTCACATGCATCCAGGTGACTATCTACGACCTACGAGTATCTTGGGATGGACCGGAATGGATTTTCAAGATATCCAACACTGCACGTACTCCAAGGCACGTACTCCATGCGCATTCGAAATGCTTGCCGGCTGGAAGTAGAGCCACCACTCACATAAGTTGCCTCGAAAGCTTTGGATAATGTATGCAACGAATGACCACGCTGTGAATTCTGACTCAAGACGACTCAAGACCACACAAACAAGTTTAAACGATGTTCACACATCAAACACATCACCAAAACAACACATCTTGAGGATTCATGCTGGGAGTGCGATCGTCGAAATCTCTGACAGCAAACCTGACATCCTGCCTCGTGAGATGGGCCTGAGGGGGCTCCTCATATTTTGGCAGAGATCCAGCATATTATCAAAGAAATCTTCGTGTAGTGGTCTTTGAATCCCTTGTTTTTGAATGGGATAATCAAACCTCAAGGCCACTTGAACAACTTGCAGATCTTGGAAGCAGAAAATGAAAAGACTTCAAAACTTCAACTTCAGTATCAATGATGATCCATGTGCTTGTCACAGTGTTTGTGTCTAGTGACCAACAAAACACGAAACATGTGTGATGACGGTCGGAGGGCCACCACACAAACCATATGTTCAACAAATGGATTTCCGTTTCCCTTTTGTCATTCGTCATTCTTGCAGTGCAGTCACGGTTGTGATCATGCGCGAGTTTGCCCGTCCTGCTGATGTTGAGGCTGCCATTGCTGCTTGAGCATCCTTGGGTTTCCAACGAGCCATTAATGGTTGGAGCATCTACAAAACGTTTCAAGGACAAAAAAGCACCACCCGTCCCGGTCCTTGCTAGCTTGAGCCTGCTGAACCTGCACGGCTGACTCAGGTGTTACGCGCGGTAGCGCTCTCGGCCGGTGTGTTGCACAGGTGGTTTTGCACCAAAGAGTGTCACAGCGCACCTTTGCAGCAGTCACCATAGCGCTTCACAGAGCTGCCAAGCAAACGTTTAGGCATCCGTTTGTCGACACGTGCTGAGTAGATCTCAAATAAACTGTCAGCTGTGAAGGTGTGGAATAACATACATTATGTCTACTTCGCCCGTTTTGTACCAGTAAGTCCACAAGACAAAACAAATGTGTGGGTACTCATGTGCCTAGGGCCTAAAGAGCCAAAAACATCGCAGGAGTTTGACTGGGTGGCCAGCTGCGAATGACATTGCAAAAGCCGGTGACTCCCAATCGCACAGAGCTTCGAAACGTCCGTCCAATCTGTATAAAGTCACACAGGTATATACAGTTACACAAAGTTCTTGACACAGCAAGTAAGCCCATCATTGTCTGTTGCCGCACTTCCCGTTGATCGAGAGCAAACATATTCTGCGAAGTGTCTTTTCACCATGCGTGGATTGGTTGATGTCGGTGGCGTAAACGGAGGAAACGGTTCTCACGCGCAATGTCCATTGGTGAATCTCCAAATTGACTTCTCAAAGTTTCGTCAGCACCGGATTCTATCAGAAAGCTCCATCCTTCTAGAGTACATCTGGGAGAATCTGCCATATAGTGCAGCGCTGACCAACCATTGTCCTCATCAACTTGGTTGACATCAGCTCTGGCATTCAACAACAAACGCATGATAGTGACTTCAGACGTTTGGGCCGCGTGCATAAGAAGCGAGAAGCCATGCTCTGCCACCATGTTTGGATTAATCAACCTCAGCAGGTCTCGCAACTTTGCCTCATTGGCATTCAAGACAGCCTCGAAGGCATCATCAACCAAAGCCTCCATTCTTATCACCTTAGCATCATCATCCTCAACCGTTGCCACACCTTGGCTTAAAGCAATCTCCATTGCCTCGAGGAGAGGTGGCTTGGCAGCATGTCCTTCGACCAAACAGACTAAAGCATCCCACCACGCACCCTCGAAGGAACGCATCTCACCTAGATTCACAAGCGAACCGAATCCCTGTTGCGTGAGCGAAACCCCGCATAAGTCCCACACAACGCGAGGCTCCAATGATGAATCTTCTGTTGCTTCGGAATCCTCATCCGACTCTTGATCCAACTCCAATACAAAAAATCCGCTCTTCAGGCTTCGCAACCCTCAAAGGCATCAGTTTTCGCCCCCCTCAAGTGTTGTGGAGCCAAAGCCATGTCCGGTATGCGATCGTCAAGGTGAGGTGATTTGATACAATCAGCACCAGTCTCACCGTGCCATGTCCAAGAGTTAACCAACCCAAAAACATTTTTGAAGATGCGGTCTTTCGCCAGCGGCTCCCCGCCAACAAAGGCCAGAAATCCACCCTGCACGACAAAGCTGTGTAGCGCTTGATCCAATTTGGGGCTCCACAATTTGCGAGGCAAATCCACAAACATATCACAAACCAGCACAACATCGAAGTTTGGAAGGGCCCTGCACACGTCTGAAGGGCTACACATACGCAGGTCCTAAATCACTTGGGGTAACTTGGTTTTTGCGTAGTCGTCAACTTCTCGGCATAGGTCATGCCAATACCAAGACCTCCCAACACCAAAGCTCTCTTGCCTCTGAAGTGAACTGCGAACGAAGAGCGGTCGGCACGTGGGTCAAAGGAAGCGAGCTGGTCCGAGTTCTTGTAGGGATCAAAGTCAAACAGGGATGGGCAAGAATAACGAAAACATAAGCGGGGTACGCATGATTGTTTTCAAAAACAATCACTTCGACATTCTGCTTTGAAGTACAGGAGTGTGCTCCATCAGGTGCCTTTTAGTTCTCAGGCATCCTCAACAGCTTCGCCCGCAGCTCACGACATGCCCAGAATTTGCAGGCCATGGTTTTCGTGTGGCAGTTGTCCACATGCAACTTGATGGGGTCCTTCGTCTTGCAAATTCCAGCTGCAACACGACACAGGAGGATGTCCTTCACCGAGCCTGGCATGTCTCGGCGAGCGCGAACGAAGTGATTGGCCATCCTTGGGTCTACAGCAAAATAATGTCCGACCCCATAGACATTAAAGGTTCGATTGGAATACGCTGTCTTGAACCCACCCTCGATGATCTGGCGCACATCGTCTGCACCATGCCACAGCCACATCTCCGCTTGACCCGGAAAACCTTCATTCACAGCTTGGAGATGAGTGTCGTATAAAGCCCACAAAGTGGGGTTTTCAACTCTCTGAATGGATTGCAGCTTGCAATCCTCTGGCACTTTCCCATCAAAGTATAGGGCAAGAGCCTTCCATTCTGCGGTTGTCTCTGACACTGCCTGAGTGGATATCTCTTCATAGGAATGCCAGAATTTCCTTGAATCAATGCCTTTGCCACTCGCTTCCATTGCTACAAACAAGACCTGTGCTATGTTTCATTCTGAAAAGATTGCGCCGTGAACCATGCGAACCATGAGAAACGCATCTGGTTTGTGCGTGTGTCTTCCATTATCTTCGTTCAGTTGGCATTCAGGTCAACACCTCCTGCTGGTACAAGTCCAAGGTGTTCTTTTGGGTGTAAACTCAAATGCAAAGTACTGGAGTTCAATAAAATGGACACACCAGTGTGCTTCACGTTGTCGAGCCAGTGACTTGAGCAGAAGCTGCTGGAAACAAACAAGGCAAAGGATGTGAAAACTTGAGAAGCCTGTTCCATCGAAACCACCATCCGTTTCTTTATCTCAACAAGTCCCAAAAAAGCACGTCTGCACACATCCATTTCTTCCATCTGTGCCAGCAAGTTCTCCAGCGATTCAGGTTCTGGAGCCACCTCCTCGGACACCTGAGGCGCCCGCTTCGGCGGAGTTGGAGTGCTTTGACTCTTGGATCGCTGAGTCAGTGGAAGCTCCTTACAGCTGATGGCTGAGCCAGTGAAAGTCCACCAAATCATAACTCATGTCATTGCACTTTTGGACTGGCTGGTCCAAAAGTAAAATGCATTTCAAAAGAACTAACATAAACAGTAAACAGCCTTTTTCTTTCTGGTGATTGCTTAATCCTAGAAGACCCACAAATCCTGGCAGCTGGCAACCCACAGCGACCCTCCAACGTGACAGTCCTCGGGGCCCTCCCAGAAGAGAGCCGATGGCATCTTGGTCGAATCGAAGACAGTTGGGAACACCGAGCATGATCGCACCGGTTAAAATCTGGTCATCAGGATGTTGAGAGATTCTGTGGAATTACCTTGTCGAGCACACCTCTCACCTCTGTCTCAGGTACAGGCTAGCGCGACGGGAGGCTGTACCCTCGTGGCTTTACACCTTAAAAGCACTCCGAAACTTCAGAGAAACATCAAAGAAAAAGAATCATGCAAACGGAAACAAACCAAATCATGGTTGTTCCGAATCGTTTCAGCCAAGCTCTCAAAACACCAAGGCTCCCCACCAACGCTCCAACACCTCGAACATCTCTCCATCGGCCACGGGCTTCGGTTCCGCCAGCGGCTCCGCTGTGGGAGGTGATCCCGCAGCTTCTGCAGCCCGAGGGGCCATGGGAGCAGCCCGGGCCGCTTGGCGTTGCTCCCGGTGCTTCCGGTTCCGCGCGGTGGCCTTGCAATAAATTCCAGAGATGAACTAATCAACTAATCAACTAGTAGCGTCCTTGTTACTAGTAGCAAGGCCAGGAGCCCCTAGTAGCATCCTTTATACCAGTATATAATCAACTTGGATCCAAGTTCATCCCAGTCCTTTGGCTGGACCCCACCCCGACCAGAATAAGGACAATAAGATAAAGCCATATATATAAAGCCCGCGCGAGGCCTCTGCAAGGAGGCTTGGCAACTGGAAAACCGACAGGAAGGGATTGTTGGCCTCAGGATGAATTGTGCTTTCACTGAATGATCAAGTCATAGTCATGTCAAGTGAACACTGAATTTCCAGGAAACTCCCTCCACCAGTACACTCCGCTTCCAAGACTTCCGAGACCGCAACAGCCGCCATCATTCGTGGAGAGTCTTCTGCCACCCGCTCCGACCTAAGAAGAAAACGACCGCTTCGCTGCCTCACCTCTGGGCACCTGCTTCACACGTAGTAACAAGTGCATCGCTATTAGGAACACGTGCATCGCCACTAGTAGCAAGAAGCTACTAGTAGCTACTTGCTACTAGTCGTAATGCACTTGTTACTAGTAGCGATGCACTTGTTACTAGTAGCAAGAAGCTACTATACACCTCCTCCCTGGTGCCCCCACACCGACATGGTCTTCCGTCGTTGCGCCTGCTGCCGCGCCTCCACCTGGGGAGGAAGCGTTGACGCGGACGACGGGACGACGGTCCCGCGGCGGGACTGTTTGGCCGGGACGAGCGACAAGCGCCTCCGTCCAAGCGCGGAGTTGTTGTTGGGCCCTTGACCCAAAGAGCAGCAGCACCTGGGCCGTTCAAACGCTAGACATGTGCAGAAGGGTGAAGCAAAGATCCTGTTGGAAAGGGCGAATCGCTTTGAGCCTGGCCTGTGTTTTGGGGGGTTGATGGGCATTTAAGATGTGGCAGTCAAAAGATTTATATACATGATGGAAGTGGGCGACGATGATGCAGGAAAGTCACTGGGTGAGGTGCATCATCAGCATGGTAGGTGGTGAAGCATGAAGAAACTAAAGACTTTGGCATGCAAGCATGTGAAGAATGTTCATGTTGTCGAGTTCCAGCGCAAGCAGATTGTTTCTTCTCAGCACCCTGTTACTGTTTCTTCTCAGGATCGTCTTTATGGTGCCGACCAGCCCTCTCTTCGTCTTTCATATTCCAAACTTTTGCTACATTGGGGGTCATAAGCAATATGTTGCTATGACACTATGAAGCACACAAGTTGTCAAGTCGCATCAAGTCCGTCGTCGTGCGTAAACTGACATAGCCCTGGGCCTGGGTTCAGTTCTGTTAATGTACCTGTAACACTGCCACCAAAACTAGGGCGGGGATTTGACTGTCGTTGGAACTTGTTTTGTAGTGCAAAGCTTGCTAGCAACAGCTGCAGGTGATGAAGTGGAACTGGAGGAATTACCTTGCAAAGAATCTGTTGCTATGACTGTCCTTCCTTCATGACAAAGCACACAACCTGTCTCACAACGGAAGAGACAAACAACACTTGTGATGTCAAGCATGCGAAGCGCAGGCTGGCCTGCTCTGTGTGTCTAACTCGTGTCTGTGTGTGTGTGTGTGTCAGTTTTCTCTTCTTGAAAATCTTCGTCACTTGGAATGGACACTTGGAACTGAAGCATAGAAAAAGTCATGCTCAGTTGTGGACAACAAAAAAGCACCCTCACGGTCCGCGTTCGTGCGGCATGCGCTTGCCTTTTTTCAAGATAGAATGCTTGTCAGTGCGGTTGTTGCATACTTCATAAATTGCACGTGTTGGTAGTTCCGGGAACCTATCAACGTCACGTCAGCATACATTTGGGTGCAATAGGCTTGCTCATTCTCTCATTTAAGCAATTGTGGTCAGGGGCCTTGTCCCATTCTTGCAAAAAAGACCCAAGTTGTTATAGTGAAAGAGATGGAGGTGATGTTTACCAAACAGCCACAGCTTTACAGCACAAATGTAAATGTACAAACATCAGAACATACATAACATAGTAATACGTAATACATATCATATATCACTTCACATGAAATCACGTCAATCAGGGTACCCGTCAGTACCTCAAAGGAGCAAACGGTGGGTTCCGAAAAGGGGCTTCTATAATTTATATCTGAAAAATAATCGCACAGCTCTTAAAAGCCAACAAGTTGAGAAGATGTTGCACAATGCTCGCTTGTTGACTGGTGATAACGAAACTTCCAGTGCAATGACATGAAATTGTCACTTCCCTGGCTTTGTACGACAGCTCTATTTCTGAGTTGCTCGCATCAGCACCATGCTGTGAAGCCTGCCAACATCAACATCACACAACGTACGTACAGGCGTTAAACAACACATGCACAAAGAAATGATGATGAATCACTCAGGTTGTTAAATGTGTATCACTGTGTACCAGTGCTTTCAAGCCATCACGAGAGTAATCCACTGTAAAGGAACCATGCTTGGTTGGCGTCCGACCGGCATTCCGGTCGTGCATGCTTGTTCGCTGAAAAACGGCGCCTCCACCAGGTCTCCTAGCTCGGTGGTCACCAACAAGATCTCTCTGGGCATCAAATCCTCAAAGTTCAGATCCAAGTGATCCAACTTCCCAACGGAGATCACTCGGCCACCCAGCCTGGCGAGACAAACGGAGGCTTCGTTTGGGTGTCCAGGGTTTTGAGAGATAGTTTGGAGTTGGAGAGAAGATGATTATGAAGGAAGGAACGCTTCAATGAATAACAAGCCGATGGACTGGAACTGACCTCCTGCTTTCCAATTGCAAGCGACCTTGGCTAATAGACGCGTGTTCACTATCGTCACAAACCCACTGCACGGACAAGGAATGATTCATGATCGTGAAAAACCTCAGCTAACAAGAACTGTCCAACTCTACCTCGCCATTTCAAGGGGCAAGCTCTTTGCGCTTTAATTTGTATCTTCCCAAGCTTCTCCTCCACCCCTTTTTGTGCTGACCTCTTCATCTTCAAGGCAACGGATTCCAGTGTACCAGTGGCATCCATCAACGGCCTTCCATCGACCAAAACCATCCAGCAGTGGCCTTCTGAACTCATCTTCCAATCTGAACTCATCTACCTACTCCACTTCTCCACTCTTTCGGCTGTCTGCTATCACTGGTCTCATTCAACAACTTCTTCATTTAAACAGCGCCGCAGAACTTCCACTGCCGAGGACGCGAACATGATGCTTCCGTACTTCGTCTGCAATCAGCTTCTCTTTCTGTCACCCCGATGGCTGAGCGCCCGAACGCCATCACATCCAAGGCAGCCGCACTCCACTTGGGCTGAAGTAAAGGAACCTGGTTTGGACAAAAACGAAATACTACTAGGAACAAGAAGAAGCTAGTAGCTCCTGGTTACTAGTAACAAGGGAGTCACTGAGCCACACTTCCGCCACAAGAACTCGTTCCCTTCGACTCCATCTGAGGGCACCTGCAAGTCTGCACAAAGCTCCACGGCAGCTTCCAGCCAATGGTCCAGCTGGTCACCCTCCTTTCCAACAATGGTCGGTATGGTATGAAATCCAGAAACAAATGGAAAAGTGGCAGCCAATCCTGGAAACCATTTCAAAGCCTGCCTACTATATTACTATATCCCTACTCTGCCACAAGGACGCCTAGCTGTTCATTCAAAGTGGACAGACTTCTCCTGGGCGTCCCAATAACAAAGATCTGCGTTCTCAACGGAGTCCGCTCGTCGGACATGCCCAGCTTTCACTAGGCCTTGGCCACACGAGCAAATCTGGATGGCACCCAGCTTTGCCGCAGTTTGCCAACCATGGACTTAAAGCCAAAATGAAACAGTGCAACTTTAGTACAACCCACCATAAAGCACAACCCGCCAAAAGCCTGCAAACACATCTTACTTCCCTCAGAGAGATCTCCGACCCACTCCTCCATCTTCAAACGTTTCCCGCCTTCCAGCGGCGGACGCCGGTGCACCAGCTCCGTCCATCGCCGCGGCTTGACGAAAGTGCCCAGCCTTGACGTGAAAGCGAGCCAGGTGATCTTGCTAGTAGCGATGCACCTGCTACTAGTAGCTTCTTTCCACTAGTAGCGATGCTTGGCCCTAGTAGCGTCCTTGCTCCTAGTAGTAAGGCCAGGAGCCCCTACTAGCTTCTTGCTTCTAGTAGCTTCTTGCTAGTAGCGATGCACTTGCTACTAGTAGGAACAGGAGGTTATCAAAATACGCAGAGCTCAGAAGTGATCCAATTGCAATGTGAGAATGTCTCAGTATGACTGAATGACTGTCAGAATAACTGTCCATTTGGAGGGAATGACTGCTCAAAATGTCAGGGCTGACATGGCATGAAAATAGGCGTGGATTTGCATCCCTAGGAATTGCGCAAAAAGTGGAGCAAAATGCCTTCTTCCACCCAATCAACCCAAAACTCCCAAGTACAGCACATTCTTTCCAAGAGCATGTTCTGCGATCTGCTGCTGACTGATCGCTCACTCTTCTTGCTCTATACATTCAAGTTCATGCTGGCCAACATCAATGCTCAGCGCTGCACAGATTCCACTACATCCTTGAAGGTGTAGAAGCCCTTCGCAGCAGCCACTGCATCAAGAGGATTCACCTTGGAGAACATGTTGTTGGGCACCGATCCATCGGTCACAGCGGCCATGGCATTGTACACATCCATCACGGTGGCCTTTGGCACCGATGCAACAATGCGTCCGATGGCGGCATTCACGGCCTCATAGTCTGCAGCAGAGGTCACTCCCTTGGCATCGATGCTGCCAATGGCCTCAGCATCTTGGAAGATGCTTTACTGTTGAAGCAGGAATCACAAAGCCTTCAAAGCCTTTGAAAAAATTGCATATACTACTCATATACTTAGGAAAAAAACACAAAGGCCCATTCATGAAGGCAGCCTTTACAAAGAAAATACAGCCACACAGTCCACGAACCAAGTGGCCTTGTGGTGAGCCTGAGCAGCGGCTTTCAACAAGTTTCCGTCCATCTGGCTTCCCATCACGATCATCTTGTCAATGGCTTTCACCACCTTTGGGGCCGTGGTGTCTGGCAGCGGCTTCAGGTAGACATCAGAGAGCCAGTCCACCTCTTTCAAGAAGGGGTAGGATGCATCTGAAAGAGCTTTCGCAGCCACCCCAATCTTGTCCCCACTGGGGACGGTTGCAGGCGCACCAACTGCGGTGACTTGGTTCTTCTCGACCACATCCTTAAAGGCCAAGAAGCCGGCGTAAGCCTTTTCAGCATCTGCGCCGTTGACCAGGGATTTCATGTAGGCAGGCACACCAGGGTCCGTGATGTCCTTCACGGAATTGTAGACGTCCATGACCTTTGCCTTCGGAACAGATGCCACCACACGGCCCAAAGCTGCGTTCACCGCATCCCAATCAGCCCGGGAAGTCACACCGTTGGGACCCGAGATGCTTCCGATGGCCTTATGATGAGCCTCCGCGGCTGCCTTCAAAAGCTTGGGGTCCGCTGCCGCTCCCATCTCGATCATCTTGTCAATTGCCTTGAGGGCCTTCAAGGGTTGGAACTTGCCTGGGGCTTGGAGAAAGATTCCGTTGTTCCAATCCACTTCCTTCGCAAAGTCATACGAAGCGTCACCAAGCTTCTTGGCTGCATCACCGATCTCGTCGGCAAAGGCTGCTGGAGCCAACATCATGCTGGCAGCCGATGCTGCTGCCACAGGTGCATGCTTTCGCAAAGGCGCAGGCACAAAGCTCCAGCTGCAGAAGTTGTACATAGCTACCAGCAGAGCAGCCACCGGCAAAGCCTTCCACGCAGAACGTGCCATGATTTCGATCAGAAGGGCTGGAGAGCACTTCGCCGTCAAGAGTCAAAAAGTAGATCCAAAAACTTACAAAAGCTCACACCATCTCGCACGCACTGTGTTCAATGGTCTCGCATGGTCAGTTGCAAACACTGAACAATTGAGAAAGGAACATGTTCGTGCTGATCATACCCTGTTCATTACACCATCGCCATGCTCTGGGGCATGGTCTCAAAGATTCTGGGCCGCTCTGGCAGGCTTGACAATGCCTGGCTCAGCAGGTCACTGAAAGACTGAAAGACTAGAGATGTCATCCAATGAAGGGCTGAGAAGGTCGATGTCTGGCAGGTTTGACTTGAATCTCATGAAGGGCTGAGCACAAGCTGTAGAAATGACGGCGTCAAGGGGAGACAGAGTCGCCTCAGCAGATTGCTTGCCCTCAAAGTTCCTGCAGCAATTTGCACAATTTAAGCCGAGTCGAGAAAAAACAAAATCATCTCTCTGGCCGTTATCAGCACGTGAAAATACCATGTTCCAGATCTGTTTGGCAGTCCTTAAAACAAGCTCACCAGAAGACCACGAAGCCAAAGTATCCTTGGCACAATCTGTTGCTAAGACTTTCCCACAAAATAGCTAGCATCCACTAAGCGCTTAATGGCTTCTTCTATACCAAATATGTCTCAACTTTCGGCGAGGCCTTTTTTCCCCGTGTCCATCACCCACACAGGTCCGAAAGGCAATTCCGCATGAACCTCACAGCCTCACTGACATCCGAAGACCCTGGGCTCCAAGCCGGCATCCCTCCTTCACGCAGGGCGGCAGACTGCACCTGCACACCAAAAATGCGACGGCAGCAGTACGCCTTCCGTTTCAGTGAAAAAGGCACGACGCCTTCGCAGGCAAAGCATTCCCCGTAACTGCAGCGACCTGACTTTCCAACAATCATCAACAATCCACTTCCTTGACCAAATGTTGTAGCCCCTGTGTGTGTGTGTGTGTGTCAAGTTCCAGGAATGTCCCACAAATGTCCACATTGATATGTCCACATTGACTTCCACAAAAGCTGGGCCGCGGCACCAACTTCTCCCGCTTGGCCAACTCCTGCGCGGAGCGAATGGCACCCGCGCCGCATGGGCCCCACAGCCCGCCGCCCAGTCGTAGGGACGAGGCCTCCAGAGGCGGCGGCTTGGGACAAAAAGCAGTTTGTGGTTGACACTTCTGTAAAATGAATGACATATCATATCTATATATTCTTTCTATGTTAGTTATATGTGAATTTGATGGAACCCTTCGAATGAATCAACCAAGCAGTTCGATCCGACGGCAGCGGCAGTTCGAAGCAATCGAGCATGTGTACGAGGATGCCAAACAAAATGTTTGGCTCAAGGGTTGAGCAGACTCACAGGAGGACAGGACACGGCTGAAACAAGCACGGCCGCTTGGGGGACGTTTGATAGGAGGTAGGTTGTAGGTAGGGAGCTACCTTTGTGGTTCCTATCGGAATCACATTGGTAGCGGAGCCTAAAGTGGCTTCTGTAGGACAGAATAAGCCATGGAGGGTTCTGGGTCATCGACAGATGACAAAAGTTCAGGTATCTGGCGTATGCTGCCTTCGTTCGATCCTAGCACGGACAATGCTCGCGAGTATCTGGCCAAGGTCAAGTTTCTTGATGGCATTTGTCCAAAGAAGGACAGACCAATGTTGGCGCCCAGGCTGGCGATGCTTTGTAAAGGAACAGCATGGCATCAAGTCCGAGCCCTTGCTCCAGAGTTGTTGACAGATCCTGAAGAACAGGGATAAAGCACTACCTAGCTGCCCTCGAAAGCTGGGAAGAGAGTTCAGAGCTTCGAACGTTTGAATTATTCGATCGTGCAATTTACAAGACGATTCAGAAGCCGGACGAATCCACGCAGAGCTATGTAAACAGGTTGATGGTGGCTTTCGATGAAGTTGGAACGGACACCACCCTGAAGTCAGTCATTGCATTCATCCTTCTCAAGCAGAGCAGTTTGAACCATGAAGATAAGAAGAAGGTCTTGACGATGACCAACGGGGTTCTTGAGAAGACTGCACTTGAAGGAGCAATGAGGTCATTGTCTACGAACGTGTTGACTGGTTCAGGAACAGTGGAAAAGAAAAAGATTTACCCCACCAACTTCATTGAGCCCGACGAGACAGAGTTCAACAAGGACATCAACCATACATATGCTATGAGTCATGAAGATGAAGAAGAGTTGACCTATGAAACCATCGAAGCAATGGCTTCGTGGGGGGATGCCGATGCCCTCACCGTCGAGACTTTTGAGAAAGATTTGGAGGAATTGATGCAAGAAGTCCCTGATCTTCATACAGCCCTGGTCTCATACCATGAAGCTCGTGCCAGGATCAATGAGCGCAAGCAAAATCGTGGGTTCTGGCCTGCTGGACAAAAAGGGTCTGGAAAGGGGTACAAGTCTGGATTTCAGAGCAGTGGTTCAAAAGGTTTTCGAAAGGGCAATTCAAAAGGAAAAGATGAACTACTTCAGCGTATTGCTAGAACGCACTGCAAGAAGTGTGGCGAACTAGGTCACTGGAAGGCCGAGTGTCCGAACAAGGCCAATGATTCAGTGAACATCGTGACTCAAGAGGCCTTTGATGAGACAGATCAGGTGGTTTTCGAGACCTTGAGCCTGACCGAGATCGAAGAGGTTCGCGTGGTTGAAAGAGTTGAAGGGTTCACAAATGAAAGCAAGTGTTTCCACTTCGAGCATGCCTTCGTAGGAATTCATCAAGAGCTTAATTCAATCGATCCTAAGGGAGACATCAAAGTTAAAATGCAGCAGTTTTTTGCAAGTCGGCCAGGCAGAGAGAGCAGAGCACCCACAACCCGATCCTGAAGGATCAAATCCGCCTGTTTCCAAGCTGTACCAGTAAGACTGGTCAAGAAGCCTTCAACACCCAAGGCTATGCAGCGAAGTGTCATTGGATCTGAGAACCTTCCTCAGATGATGCAGTTGTTGGATCCCGCCACTCGAGCCCGCATAAAGGAAAAGGCAAGCTGCATAGGATTTTGTTTTGGCAATAACCAGATTGAGTATAGCTTTAAGCAGGTGTGGATCCCCATAAGGAATGGAGCACAACAGATTTGGTTGGTCATTGAAGTGGTTCCCAAGAGCACCCCATTTTTGTTGTCCATTCAGACCATGAGGAGACTAGGAGCCGTTCTTGATTTACAACAAGGAACATGCTTTTTGCAAACTCTAGGTAAAGCCATCCCATTGAAGCAAGGCACCACAGGTCTTTTGATGATCAGTTTAGCCGATCTTTGTCAGAAGCCAACCAAAGCCACGTTCGTCGCTTCACCAACCGAAGAGCCAGCAGCCAGTGTAGTGTCAAGAGTTGTTGATCAGCCGGAGCCGAAGTTTTCCCCAAGCCACGCCGACCCGTCAGGAAGTCATGGAAATGATCAGGGAGACGGCAGATGCAGTCATGCAACTGCTGAAACTCCTATTGACCATGCTCATGAATCAGGTCCAGACACAGGTGGAAGTGACTGCAGATCAGTTAGTGCCGAACGAACATGCCTTACAGCTGCAACACCTGATGCAGGAAGTTCAGTGCCAGAAGACAATGTTGCAGGAGATCGCGAACAACCTGAAGACATCAGGAACTCTTTCCACCTCAGGGACTCATCGATTGACGGAATGGGTCGACATCGAGGAAAGAGAAATTCATCGTTGGGAGGACGAAATGATGATGAACGAAACGGCCAAGGTGCCAATGCCAACGAGTCCAACTCGTCCCAAGTCGGCACCTCAACCTGCAAGTCCGACAACACCAAAGACAGCAAGTTCAGTCAATCTGCCTGGAGCAAGTGGAGCCCGATCCCGTCCGACAGAAGCACCCATGTTGAGTGGACCCATTCTGGCCCGCGGAGGAGCTCGCCGATCAGACGAAGGGGTGACGGAGACCGAGTTCAGTGCCCCACACGGCAAAGATCTTGCATGGACCCAGGATGCTATGACATCTTGGGGACGCAAAGTCATCAGCTGGGGAAAGAAGCATCCTGGCAAGATGTACTATCAAGTGTACGAATCAGACGACCAGTACACGAGCTGGTGTTTAAGCCGCCTGAACAGCCTAGGAATGCCAGTGCTAGACTATGCCAAGTACAGTCAAGTACAGACTTGTCAACCTTTCAAGGACAGATGGAGCTGCTTCGCACCATAATTCGATCAAGACCAAAACATGTCTGGGTTGCTCCTGAGTGCGCGCCATGGTGTGCATGGAACCGATTTAATGCCAAGCGAGGCATTCAGGCATTCGAAACCATTCAATCAATGCAAAGCCTTTCACGAGAACATTTGAAGTTGTGCGCATTCATATGCAAGATCCAGATTGAAGGCGGAAGGCATTTTACAATGGAGAATCCAGGTGCATCCGGAGCATGGTCACAGCCTGAAACAAAAAACATTGTTCGACTCACTAAAGGTGTTGAATTCGACCAATGCCAGTTTGGGTTAAGGCATCCACAGAGTCAGAATCCCATGAAAAAGGCCACCAGATTGCAGACCAAATCTCGAGAGATTGTCAGGAACATGGATGGAAGAACATGCAACGGGGAACATGTCCATCATCCCATTGCAGGAAGCTGTCAATTCAAAGGGAAGACATTCGCATTGTCCAGGTTTGCTGCCTTTTATCCATACATGTTAGCGAGAAAAGCCGCAAAGGGGATTCTATTCGAGAACCAACATCCTGATTGTCCAATCATTGATGCATCAACAGCCATCGAAATGTCGTGCCCAGTTCGAGAAGCTGTAGACCCACCCGAGGATGAACCTGAAGCCAAGAAGAAGCGAGTTGAGGGCCCATCGGAAGACCCTGGCACTCGCAAGAGGGAATTGGAACCATATGAACCATATACAGTTTTGTCCGGACAACCATGGACTGATGTCATGAATAGACTTCAGAGCCTTTTGCCTAAGTCCGGAGCACAGAGCATTGATTTGGAAACTTGGCCAGGAAATTTCCTCGTCCAGCATTGTCAGATTCAGAAGGTACAAGAGATTAAAGCAATTAAAGGTGTCGAGAAATTCATGATAGGAAATCATGCATATCCACACAGGCAAACCATCAGCCTTTGCAGGAAGACCCAAAGAATTATGGATCTTGGGGTTGAGGAATGGACAAAGATGCCACAAACACAGCAACGTAGGAAAGCCATTCCGAGTCACATCATGATCAGCATTTTTGGTGAGAATCCAAATGAATTGGATGAGGACCAAGCCAAGTCCGAGCCAGTGCCGAGATCTAATCAAGCCGCGAAGCCCAAGAGCCAGTCAAGCCTGGGAGAGAAAATCTCTCCACCAATTCGTGCTGAAGCCTCAGGAGAAACACCCTCAAGTGAGAATAAAGGAGAGGTTTCCCAAACCAAGGCAGCCGAAAGTCTAGCACCTATCCCCACCTGGATGCCAGTATCAACCATAAACTCAGGACCAAAGTTTTTAGAACTCAATAGCAAGCAGCAATCCATGATTCGCAAGATGCATAATAATCTGGGACATCCTGTTTCCGAACGTTTGAGTGAACACTTAAGTAGATTGGGTTTCACTGAACAAATGATTGAAGGAGCCAAAGATTATCAATGCCAGTCATGTGCAGAAAGAGTTCCACCAAAACTGACTACTCCAGGCAAGCTCAAAGAACCAAGGGAATTCAACGAAAGACTTGCTCTTGATGGATTTGAATGGAAAGGGGAAAAAGGGAACAAATACTATGTGTTGCACTTTTTCGATGAAGCCACTCATTTTCATCTTGGCAGACGTTGTCAAAGAACCGCAGAAAGCACCATCAAAACCATGACAGAAACATGGACCCATTGGGCAGGATCACCACAAGAGATTCAACATGATGAAGCTGGGGAGTTCATGAGTCAACCATGGAAAGATTTCCTACAGCAAGAGGGGATTCGTTCGCTAGTAAGTGCAGCACCCTGGCAGAGAGGTCGGATTGAGAGGCATGGAGGTGTGATTAAAGAAATGCTTAGTCGAATTGATAAGGAGCAGCCAATAACCAACGAAAAGCAGTTCGACATGGCCTTGAGTCAATGCTTCCAAGCCAAAAACAGTCTGACCATTGTAAAAGGGTATAGTCCCGAGCAAGCCGTTTTAGGAAAATCACGCAGACTGCCTGCTTCCATTTGTGGAGATGAAGAATTTACAGCTCACTCAATAGATCAACCAAAAGATACTAGATCAGAAGACTTCCTACAAAAGATGGAAATAAGGACACTTGCCCGGAAAGCTCTCCTGGATGCTGACAACAGTCAAGCAATTCGTCGTGCCTTGAACCATCAATCCAGAGGACAAGAACATCCATGGAGATGTGGGGAGCTGTGCATGATATGGGACAAAAGAAAATCCCCAAATATGCTTGAAAAGGGACGATGGACTGGACCATGTCAGATTGTCATGGAAGAGAGCAGAACAATAGTTTGGGTGACACAAATGAACCGACTGTTACGAGTTGCAAAAGAAAATATTCGGCCAGTATCAATTCGTGAATTCAATAGGGTCGCAACCTTCCATCAGAGTTGTGAAGAAACTAAACTTCAAGCTATGGCAGAACAACTGAAGAAGCAATTGAAAGAAAGAAGTGGAATGTTTCAATTCTCTGATTTGACGGAAGTGGAACCACCTCAACAACAAGCAGAAAACAGTGGACCCCAACCAGAAGAAGAACCTCACCGAAGGGATTCTGAAGCCGATATACCAACGATAGAGCCAGCCAGCGTGAATGCCCGAGCCAAGTGATTTGCCAAATGCAGAACCTGCAGCAGAGTCCGAAGAGCCTCCGAGGAGTGATCCTAATGGGGAAAGGGATCCGAATAGAGAGGGGGGGGAACAATGAATCAGTAGGCAGTAGGGGATTCAATTGATTTCATGAATGAAGTTTACAATGTCAGCATTGTAGAAGCTAATGATCCAAACGCAGTCACAGTGCAAGATAATGGAACATTGTGGCCGTGCACCGAGAACATTCCGATAGAGAATGCCAATGTTTGCATGTTTGAATTTGATGTACCCACCAAATATCTGTCCGCATTTTGCACAGACCCATGTTTGCATGCCGAGCAGATGGTCCAGGCAGCAAAGAAGAATCATGTTGAAGTAGTATATAAACACTTGAGCCCATCCGAAAGAGCAGAATTCGACCAGGCCAAAAACAAAGAACTTGGATGCTGGATTGAAACCTCCTCAATTGAGCCAATCTTAAGAGATTTATTAAAATACATCCGTCCAGGATAATGTCTTCTCGATGGATATTGACGTGGAAGGTTGACCCCAATTCACCCCAAGGAAGAAAAGCCAAAGCTAGTAGTAAGAGGTTTTGAGGACCCTGATGCAGCTTCAGTGAGTACTGAATCACCTACATTGTCTCGAGATGGCCGTATGGTGATCCTCCAAGAAGTCAGCAGCAGAGGGTGGAATTTGCAAAGTTTTGACATCAAAACTGCATTTTTGCGTGGTAGGTCTGATGAAAGGGTTCTAGCAATGCAGCCAGTTGTGGAACTACAAACTTCATCTCAAGTCCAATGAAGTTTGCCTTTTGAAGGACAATGCTTATGGGAGAGTGGATGCACCCCTTCTGTTTTACAAAGAGTTCAGAAAGAATCTTGAAGCCGAAGGATTCCAAGCCCACCCATTGGACGCATGCCTGTTTATTCTTCGTAATCCCAATGAACCAAATAAACTCGAAGGAGTTTTAGGCAATCATGTTGATGACGGGATTGGAGGGGGAACGGAAGTGTTTGAAAAGGCACTGGAAAGAATCCAGAAGAAGCTGCCGTTTGGACAAAGGGAATACAAGAAGTTTCGGTTCACAGGTCTTGACATTGAACAGAATCCAGACAACTCAATTCGTATCAGTCAAGCCGATTATATCCAGAAGATTGCTCCCATTGATGTGCCGAAACCTCGTAGAAAGGATGAAAAATCTGCAGTCACAGCACCCGAGCTACAACAGCTGAGAGCTCTTTGCGGAAGTTTACAGTATGCTGCAGTGCTTTCGAGGCCAGATCTTGCAGCCAAAGTGGCATTTCTCCAAAAGAAAATACCAAATGCATGTGTTTCAGATTTGATGGAAGGAAACAAAATATTGAGAGAAGCCAAGAACACAGCCGAAACCTCTATTTTGATCCAGCCAATTCCCATTGATCAGATAACATTTGCAAGTTTTGGAGATGCAAGTTTTGCTTCGGAAAGCCAAATGAAAGCTCAGCAAGGATTGTTCGTCATGGCCACTACAAAGAAACTTGAACAAAATGAGACCTCCGAGTTTTCTCCTTTAGCATGGGGTTCCAAACAGATTGCACGAGTAGTAAGGTCCACCCTAAGTGCTGAAGCATATGCCATGTCGAGCTCTCTGGATAAGTGAACATGGATTAGATGCCTATGGGGTTTTCTGAATGATCCAAAGTTTCAATGGCAGAAACCTGAAAGGGCACTCCAGAGTCATCCTAAGGCCCTCCTGATCACGGATTGCAAATCTCTCTATGATTTAGTAACCAAATTAGCCATCCCAAACTGTCAGGAATGCAGGACCACGATAGAGGTGATGCAGATTAAGGAGCAGTCAGAAGGAAATGCTCAATGCCGATGGATCTCCACTGCTATCATGTTAGCAGACTGCTTAACGAAACCCATGGATGCAAGTTTCTTACGAAAAGTTCTGGCCATCGGACGCTTTCGAATTTTTGATGAGACAAAGACCTTGAAAACAAACGCCAATAGGAAGTTCGGTGAACGATGGGCGGAAGGATTTAGAAACTTAGCAACTGATTCATTTCGAAAAGAAAAACAGAATGTGTGTGAATTTAATGGAAGTTCACCATGAACCCTTCGAATGAATCAACCAAGCAGTTCGATCCGACGGCAGCGGCAGTTCGAAGCAATCGAGCATGTGTACGAGGATGCCAAACAAAATGTTTGGCTCAAGGGTTGAGCAGACTCACAGGAGGACAGGACACGGCTGAAACAAGCACGGCCGCTTGGGGGACGTTTGATAGGAGGTAGGTTGTAGGTAGGGAGCTACCTTTGTGGTTCCTATCGGAATCACAGTTATATATATATGTATATATGAACGGTATATATATTAAAATATTTATTATGTATTGAACAAACATAAGGAATGTGTATGTCAGGTTTGGTAGAAACTGACCAAGAATGTCAATAGCTGCTTTTCGAGATGCACTATGACAAAGCCAAAGCGGTCCCCCACGACTCACAATGATCACATCCTATCAAAAGCGAAAAATTACAAAAAAAAATACTCGAAAACCACTGATACTCTTGACAGCCCAACAATCCCCAACATCGCGGCATCCCACCTCAAAGAGAACACAACGATACAATCGAGCCACCTCAGGCTGAAGCTCAAGCACCCCATCGCCCTCCCCGCCCAAGGTCCGACTGGTCCCCCGCTGAGCAACGGACCTCTTTCAAACCAGAGATTACGCGCGGTGAAGCCGCAGCCATCAGGCACCATCCACACCCTACATGTTCTTAGGGGCAACGACGCTACTAGGGGCTCCTGGCATCGCTACTACTAAAAAGAAGCTACTAGTGACAGGAGAGAAGCTACTAGTCTTTTGTTTTTTTACATTACTTGCATGGGGAGTGACCTTCTTTCGATGCCTGTTTCGCTCTCACCTTGTCTGATTTGTTCCTTGGGTTCCAGAAGATTGCATGACTACGCATAACCTGATTGAAACCTCACCATCAGTCAAGGGCTTCCGAGCATCAATCCAGAATCTTGCATGAAGTGTCTTTGATCTCATTCCCTCGTCGGCAACAGCAATTGGAAACAGACCGGCTGAACTCATTCTGATTTGCTAAATTCATACATGTGGGCCATGGAATAGGATCCCAGAGAACCCAATGTACAACTCTGTCTGCATCTCGCACATGTTGCGCTCGGCAAGGTGTGGGAAATGCTATTTACGCAGTCATCTGTTCAATGAAATCAAAGGGCGTTCCATTGCCGGATGAACTGTACAACCCAGCAAGAGCCACCAAACAAAAGTTGGCCATGAAACCTGCTAAGACCAAACTGAACTACACTTCTCATGTTGGCACACGACCTCCAAGAGCCTTTGCAAGAGCCTCATCCACCATATCCTGGCTGAGCATCACTGAGTTTTCTTCAAGTAGCTGCTCATTGAAACAGCTTTCTTCAAACACTTGCCTGGCGAGTCCTCGGGCTCTGATATCTCAATTTGGCTCACAATTTAGCTCACAAGGTGACGGAAAAGGTCTGTCGATGCTTCAAACATCTGCGTGCTACGTCTTTTTCTGCATCTGTAAGCTACGTCTTCTCAGCTTGTGGCGTTGAAGGCTCGGGAGCCTTCTTCAGTTCCTCTTCCACTTGCTCTGGCCTAGGGGCAAACGTCCCTAGGACGGACTGACTAGGAAGAAGAGTTGAAAAACAGTTCATTACGCTGAACTAACAGGTCTGGTTCCCACAATGATGCCCAGGTTCCCATCAATGTTGGAAAGCTGGATAGGCACTTATTGTATTGTATTTCACCCTAAGTCTACTGGCTACTGGTATGTGATTGCTGCAGCCCTCAACGCTATTTCTCAACTCCTCCGCGAAAGAAATGGTTTTTGCAGCATCGGACTGGCTTCGAAGTGGAGCTCATCTTCTGACAGTTCTCTTTTATGTTCTTACATCAAGGGTTTCAACCATTCCATTCTTAAGTCCAGCGAGTAGGTTCACAACTGGTCCAGCAACACCAGAGTCCAAACTGGCCACAACAGAGTTGAGATCCATGACGACGTCTTGCTTCGTTTGGTCACAAAAACGCAGATCCACAAATGCAAGCTGACAACCCAATCCTACCAGAAGCTTGTTCTCTCCAACTAGACAAGCAGCATTTGCTTGGGCATCACACTCCAACTTCCCAACCACAGCTCCAGCACGACTGTCAACCCAAGAAACACCATCCGAATGACACACAATAGTGTACTCTTCGCAGTCAATGATTTGTCGAACCCAAGAGCCTGCACTGACCGTTGTGGACCAAACGGAGTCACACGAGCTTGATCCCAACTGCCAAAGCTTCAGTGCACCACCCGTTCCACCACTGTAAAGGAATTTTCCCCAGCACAAAGAGGTCACCTCCTGCAAGCCGTGGGGGTTCGGCGCCAAACATCTGACGCAGATCTCCGCGTCTCCACGCAGATCTTCCGGCGCAAAGATCGCCAAAGCGTCCTTCGAGATGGATGCCACCAAGCTTGGTCCCGAAGTCAGAGCTCGGCACCCACGCGTGTGGAAGAAGCAGCGCTGCACAGGCTGAAGGCCGGCTGTGGGAGTGAGGTCATAGACTTTCAGGGATTCGCCTGGGGTTGGGATGAGGCCGGCAGAGACGGCGACCAGCAGCCAATGCTCAGAGATCTCTAAAAAATCGTTCAAAAAGCCGCCCACATGAAGTTCTTTGAGCTGGGAGGGTGCCTCGTACCCAGGCTCTGCCCAGTGACGAAGCAAAGCCGAATCCCAACATCCAGTGTAAACTTCATGTGAGTCATTGGCGCAAGCCATGCGGATCACATTCACCTGGGCATCATGCGCTTGCCAGCATGTGACCCTTCTACATCGGTCTGTCGTCAACAGCTCGTCCAGTTCCTCCCAATCAAAATCAGGGTCGTACATGGGACTCAGGGACTGGTTGCCTCACCATGGCCTCACCGGGTTTTGCAGCACTGAGCCACTGAGCCAGAGCCATTCGAGCGGAGCTCAGGCTGCCAAGTCCAGCTTGCCTCCGGTGCCTCTATTGCGTCACATGTCATACTGGAATCTGGAACCCAAAGCTCCTAAACTGTGATTCCCAAAGAGTATGACAAAATTTGAGTTGACCCCACCTCTCTTGTCTGAGTCCTTCTCTATTTTGGAATGAGGATCCAAGCTGCTCCAATCTTCTTAATCTACAGCTCGGGACCCAAGCCGAGAAATCCCGCTGAATTACAGCAATGGTGGTGTCTACAAAAATAGAACAACCTCTGCCGCCTCTGCCGTTTTCTTTGGTTTACGTGGCTACTTCACTTGGACGAGGTCACTGCAATTTGCTTGGACGTCAAGAGGACAGGACCCGGTTTCATAGCGGTTGGATGCAAACCGAATTCCAGGGTGATGAAAGCTATCATAATCAGAGTGAGAGTTTCAGGTGGCCCAGACAAAAGCTGCTCAAATGTTTGCCAGCACTGTTTTCCATCATAGCGAACATTAGCCAGGACCTTTTAAAGTGGCATGCAAAGTGAAAGCTACGGATTCTACTGGGTGCCCCTTCTTCAAAGAGCTCAGACTGTAACATTGCCATAAAAGCCGCTCCGTCCAGGAGAGCTGGATTCATTAGGATTCATTGGATTTGAGTCCGTCCAGTCCCAGCGAAAAATGCGGAAGAATGAAAGGCCCAGGTTCAAAAGTTCTTCTGCATTGAAGCCAAGCCACGTCAAGAACTCTGCTGGCTTGGCACGTTGGTTCACTGCGACCTGATGCACAGAAAAATGACATGAAGGATCTTGGCATTGGGATGTCGCTGTTGTATAAATCACCTTTCGCAACTGGATTCGGCATTAGTTGGATTTTGAATGCTGCACAAAGTTGTGCCACCGACTTCACGGAACCTTTCTTTGTTGGCACGGCCGGTCACATCTAACAATTGAGCTCGACATGGAAGATGAACAAAACTATCCACATCCTCTGAGCCACTGAGTGGCTGAAAAGGTTTTTGAGATCTCACTGACTGCACGCTATCGCAGCGCACTCTTGGGGGCCCACCGACACAGAACCCATCAAAGCAGTTCCCTCCACCTGGCGTCGGATTTGGTCGACCCCGTAATGACAAACAACGCCCAGAACCACGCCTTGATGGTGATCACCGGACTCGCTGCCTGGTGCAAAAAGCGCAGGCGACCACGGCGGCCCCGTCCATTTTGGGGTCCGGACAGTCTGTGGAATCGAATGCGTCGCTGCTGAATAGACGCCACCTGTGCCGCCAAACCTGTCGCAACTCGCGAGGGTTTTCTAGACATTTAGAGACGAGCCAAGGTGCAACACTGGCACCAGACACACGGCGAAAAACTTAAGGTGTTCACCCACCCATGATTGCTTGGCCATTCTGCTCAACTGCGACTCCTGTAAGAGCTGGCGAACATCAACCGCAAAAGGTCAAAATGAAGCCAACTTCATTGGAGCAACGCCAAGTATCGACTGGAAGTGTGGTTGGTCCCACCTGGTGGAACGATCAGGGTGACTCCACCCCAGAAAGCCTCCGGAAAACCAAAATACCAAAGTCTGCGCGACAAATGGAAATATGAAAAAACAAACACAAAAATGCATTGAAGCACCCGCCTTCGTGAAAACCGTGTACGATTGGTACTTAAAAAGGGCCTCTGCAAATGCTCACACGGGGCAATGAAGAGTGTGAAAATGATTTTGTCCTGTGAAAAGTCCACAGTGGCTCCACCTGCATTTCAATGACATCAGCAAATTGCAACGTCAAATCACACAATGAAAGCCAACCAACCTGCAATGGCTTTGACATTTAACTCCTGCTGTCATGCACAGTAACATGTTGGATATGTTGGTATTTCCTTCTCTGTTTCACTTGAGTGAAGCAACTCCTGCTCTGGCACCCAACGGCCATATTGATTGCTGGCGCCAAAGATGCCCGTGAAGCTCGACATAGTGTGAACAAAAATGTTCTCGACAGTGAAGTGAAATTCCAAAACAACAACTTGACAAATGATTGGCTTTGTGAAAGGAGAAGGAATGCATGCACATGAAAACTCGTAAACTGCAACCGCGGCTGTGTTGCTCTCTGCAAAACACATTTTACGCTTTTGAGCCGAAAAATGCACAATTGGTCATAGCTGCAAGTGCTTGACCAAACAACACCAAAATGTCTGCTTAATTGCGTTGTCACAAAGAATTCCGAGCACCATCTTGCTTTTAAAAACCCCAGCTGATGCTGGTGGCAATGGCACACACGCCACAACTACGCACAACTCATGTTGTTGTCCCGGTCTCTTAGAATGCGTCCATCAAGAACTTCAAAAGTCATCGAACTTAGAATGCCTGCCCCGACCCTGGAACTTAGAACGCCTCCTCACACCCACAACGTCCCTTGCATTCCGGCAAACTGATGGAGTCTCCAGAATCTTTTGTCCAAATGTGACCGTGCCAGAAATGCAACAAACTCTGAAAAATCAACCCCTGCGCTCTTCAGATCACCAAAAATATGCACGCACCACTGGGCAGAACTCCGCCATAAAGCTTCATGCATTGGAGTGCGATTTTGTCAAAAAAGAAGCATGGTGTGTTCAATTCATCTTGAGCACGGAAGAAGGTGTGTTTGTGTGTTGATGCCAAGTCACAGCTTTGATGCCGTGCTTTGGCTGGAACGGCCAGGATCAACCAGGGGCGGAAAGGGTGGTTTTTTTCAATGTGTATGTGTGAACATGTGTGTGCGCATGTGAAAATACGCATGCAAGTGTGCATGTTTTCACTGCCGACGGATTGAAATGCATTCCGAAAAACTGTAGATATCACAGAAACCAAACCTGCAGGTTTCGAGTGAAAAATCATCGACCCTGTTTAATGCCGTTCAATGCTGTCGACAGCCCGGCTAAGCCATGTGCAAATGCCGGAATGCGAACTTTTCCTGATTGAGACCTTGAGGGGCCCGGCTCTCAGATCACATGGGGTGTGCTTTGAAGTCAAGTCGCACAGCTGGGTGGGTTTCTTTCGGTCTCTCTGCCTTTCTGACCATCGGCAATGAAAAAATTCAAGAAAGTGAGGTAAAACAAACTTCTTTGAGCTCGAAAGTTGAAAGCTCAGGTTTCTTGGGTGAGCATGGGTTCCGTTCTCTCACGAAAACGCGCTTGTTTTCCGGCTATGTTTGAGCCACTTGTATCGGTTTGTCACACTGATAAGAACAGATCTTCAACTGTTCTCTCTGTGTGTGTCATCCTGTACGCAGGGGCCATGCTAACATGTGACACCCCGCCTTAGGGATCAGCAGTCTTTTAGCTGTGCCCTACAACAGTCCATCGTGTGAGACTCTGTATTCTCTCAGTTCTGCGGCTTCAGATCATGCCACGAGCACTGATTGCATTGCTTTGCTTTGCCAGTTCATCAAACATTCTGAATTCATTCTTCTGGATCGACGTTTTCCTTGTCGTCCTGTTCATTGGTGCCATCAGCTTCATCATCTGCCTCTGCACCTGCTTCTCGGAAGTATTCTTCCTCTTCATCAACGTCCATTGGATCGTAGTGCCACTCGATCCATGCGTCGGGATCTTCACTTTCTTCTATAGGGCCTCCTACCCCAATCCTCTGCTCTTCTGTCTCATCATTTGCCTCCTCTTCTGCTTCTTCTTCTTCCTCATTGTCTGTGTCATCTTCTCCTCCTGGACTTGTTTCATTGTCCGTGAAGAAATCCAGACTTGGCCCGTTCTCAATCCACTTGTTGACTGTAATGGTCGCTGAGTGGTAGGCCAATGGATCTTGCCTGCCACACAACAAAAGCAAATACTGCAAGTAGCGAAGTGTGTTTCTTGCAGCTCGAATGTCACTTCTCAAGTCAGGATCCCTCTGGTATTCAAGACTTCTGATGTGTTCATTCAAGTTCCGACACGCCAGAGTGAGTGAAACCAGAAAACCATCGTCCTCATCGAACCTAGTTTAAACCATGTAGTGTCATTCTCCACGTCTCCATAGCTCTCGGCATAACGCTCTGCACTAGGGCTGGTTGAAACTACACATACCTACTCTGCAACTCTAATGGCTCAAGCTAGTGACTTGCAAGAGTGAGCATGCCAGCTGATACGCCTAGGCCCAGCCCTTGCTGCAGTGAAGAAGGGATGGTGGCACAGACCTGCGCCTTCCTTACGCTGGCAGGAGAGAAGCTGCCCATTGAGGTAGTGCTGAATGCACATACCGGCATTCGGGGTTTTGAAAATGCCTTATTAGCAGAGCTCCCCTATTTGGGATGCAGTAGCAGTTCTCTCGATCTTCTTCTTCGGCTTTCCACTTCAGGAATTCTTCCTGCCTCTGACGCTGGATCTCTCGTCCATGCTCCAAAGCCTGGGCTCTTCTTTCTGATCGATACAGAGCCTGCGCCTTTCGGCGTTCTTCCTCTTCCTTCTCTCGGCGGGCAAGTTCCTTCTCCCATTCGATCGCTTCCGCTTCTCGCTCGGATGATAGCTCGGTGCGAAACAAATGGGCTCGCTGGTCGTCGGTCAGGTGCTCCAGATACTTCGGTACTTTCTTCGCACCCGATCCTGACGCCGTTGACTCCTTCTCTCTCTTGAGGGTCGCGGTACCCCTCTCTGCTTTCCTGAGCAGATCTTGGGCTTTCTGAGCCAACACTTCTTCTGCCACCGCTTTTTGCTCTTCGGTAAGCGGTCGACTTTTCGCTTTGGGTTTGGTCGGCGGTGTCTTCGGACCAGGAACCGATGGTGTCTTCGGCTCCGGAATCTCCTCCGGCTTGGCGATCACTTCCAAAATTTCTTCCAGCTTGACACTCGCCGGACTCGTAGCTGCCATCACCGGACCAGGAACTGGCGGCTTCTTTGGCGACGGAACAGGTGGCTGCTTGGCCGGTGGTTGCCATCCGGGCGGCGGCACTGGCGGCGGCTGAGGGCCAATAGGCCGAGTCTTGGCTTTGATCGGTAAGATCGAAGGCGTCTTCCGCTGCTTGACCGATTCGTCCAATCTCTTCAGGTTCTCCTCTGTCAGCTCGAGGACTGGCGGATCGGCTGTCTCCGACATCCATTCGGAAGTACTGGCATCGGTCACGCTCAGAGCTGCGTTGCCGGCTGGCCTCAACAGTGACCTGACCTGGGACGTGAACTTCACTTTCTCCTTGTCTTGGGGTCTTCGCTTCATGAAGTAAGCGGTCCCAGGCTTGATCTCCTGTCTTTTCGCGACAACCTCTCCCTCCGGCGTGGCGCCGATCCTGACGATGGTCTCGCTCGTGATCCGTTCTCTTCCCGTCAAGCCCGATGACGGTCGGCTCTTTGGACCTTCGCTCGGGGCCGGAGCACTCTCCGGAAAAGCTCCGGGGATCTCTTCCATATCCCCAACATCCGAGGCTTCCCCATCGTGACTCCCCTTTGGGGCTTGATCTCGACGAACTCCTTTTTCACGCGAGAATCGGACGCTTTCGGTTGCGGACGCGCCTTTGGCGCGATCCAAGCACGATGCTAGTGCTGCACACTGATCTCGCAAGCGTGCAAACTCCTGTGTAAGGAACAAACAGGTGTCCAACGGGTTCTTGACACTCCCTGCTGATGGACATCCAAGTTGCTTCAGCCCATTCACATCAAGTCTCATCACTGCTTCCCGCAGTGACAGTGCTTCCGCTCGAGTCGTGACTCCAAGCAAGTTGTTGATTCTCCTGAACAGCTCATATCCGCAAGTGAGTCCTCCCTGCTCTCGTTCCTGCAGGACTGCGAGGTCCAATCCTCTCTTGTATCCTGACATTGCTTGTTTCATCCAGTGATACAGTTTACTACTCCTCACTGCGGCTTCGGGGGCAAGTTTCCCTTGCTCAATGGTAGTTGTTTGTTTCACTGCCTCTTGCAATTCCGCTGCGTAGCACTCATCCAGAAGACACGACCACGATCCAAATCGCTCTCGGAAGGATAACCAGGTGTTGATCTCATGTCTTCTTCCTGAATCTTTGATCTCAAGTTGTGGACAGTTCGGTATGTAACTCTCCATCTTTCCTCCACTGCTTCCAGAATATTTTGAGTCAGATTTCTTGGGCGCTGAGGTGAACAGTGATCCTGCTCTCGGTGTACTGGACGTAGCAGCTTGAGCTTGGTCTTTCAAGACATCAGTCTGCATCTGAACCAAACCTGAAACTAGCTTGGTCAGTTCTGAAATTTGTGTTCCTTGTCCAGCGATCAAGTTCTGCTGTTGAACAATATTTTGATGCTGGTTTCTCAATACTTCGATCAACGCTTCCTGTGTCAATCCCTGTCCTCCGGTAGGACTCGCAGGCATCTGAGGTGAGTTGAAATTATCTTGAAACGTTCTCCCCCTTGGGGTAGGGCTGTTCGGTACCGGTATCTCTGCAGCAGCACTCTCTGCTGGATCTGGTGGTGGAGACCTTTCTCGACCTGTGTACTCTTCCATACTCACTGGTCGCCTCCTCGTTGGCGATGCTGTCCGTCGTTCGGTAGGACTGGACATTCTTCCTGGGAGCTCCACGCTCCGCTACCACGAAAAAGATCGGGTATATATACGGTAGACTACCTACCTCCCCTGGATCTTTAGCTCACAACAGGCTCTCACACTCGTCCGGTACGGTACGAAACCTTTCCCTCACACTTCCGAATACTTCGGAAAACTTCAAACGCTGCACAAGCTGCTCTCAGACACTCGCACCCTTTTCTTACACTAGCCAAACGAATTGGCCTTGAGCCAAAACATATCCCGTAGCATTAAACTATACAAAGAATACACGAAAAACATATTAAAAGTCTCTTAAAGCATCTCCACACACAAAGAACTCTTTCAAAACTTCCGACTACGCTACAAGTCGCTTTCAAACAATTAAGAAACAAAATGTTGTACCGCCAGGTTCCAAATCTTTCACAAACAAACTCAAACGAAATTTATGCGTCGCAAACTGCAAGCATCGAGCGAGGTGGACATCCCGACATGGAATTTCTTCAGGTCTGATTCTTGCCCAAGGAATTCAGTTGTTGCAATGCCAAGCATGCGGCGGAAAAGTCTCTTCTCGTTGCACAACCCTTTCAACTGATTGCACGAACGAAGCGAGAGGCATATCAGTGGCCATGCAGTGGAGGCAAAAGCAAACGAAGAGAGCTTGCTGACCAGGGTGCTGCATTCTCCTCCGAAGGGAGGGAGTTGCCACTGGGCAGAGTGGCCCTTTGTCTCCTCGTGGGGCGAAGCAAACCGCACTTCTCTGTCCGTGCGCTTCTTTGCTGGAACTGTTGTCTTGGACTGATTTGAGGATTTTGCGGCGCCGGAGCCCGGGTAGTCACAGAGCCCACAACAGCTGCGCTTGCTCTTCTGCCTGTGGGTTGCTAGGTGTCCACTTTCCTTGTCCCCGAAGGCGACTGAGCAGGGGTCCACCAGCTGCAGGGCTGGTTTCCATGGATTGCACGAAGGTTGCCAATCAAGCCATCGAACGAGACTCGACGAAGAGTAGGTGAACTCTCCACCTAGAAACGGAGCTGTCGCTGGTGGAGTTGGGCTTGCAGACGCTATCCTGTACCTTTTAGGTGGACCTGCGGCAGTCGTAGGACTCCTCCTACCTCCGGAGACGAAACAAAGTCATCGATATGACCATCAGCTTCACGTCTAGACTCTCCAGATCCGTCTTCTGTCTCTTCCTTCTTCCTGAACGACTCGCCATGGTCGCAAACACCTCAGACTCGACTGCTCTGGACACCAGACTCTCTTCGATCTCATGTCCAAGACTCTGTAGACCTCTCCAGGCCGTGCAACAGACTCATCTTCACCCCGCTGGGCCCTGCTGGGTGTCAAGATGACTGAGGTACCTGTGATAGGGAGCAAACACAAGCTCCGCTGCCACGTGAAAGTTTGACACACAAACTCCTGACGAAAAATCAAAAGCTCTTGTGCTCAAAAAGACCTGGTCAGTCAGTGTCTCAACGACCCGAGTCGAAAAGAAAGAAAAAGCAGGCAAAAACTTGGACAGATGCTCCTGCAGTTGCTTGGGGAGCAGCAAAGGCTTCACTATACGGAGGAGATCCCCCATACAGGCCTGATTGATTTCATCCGGAATGTTCACAAAGCCGGTTCTCGGAATTTCTGTTGTGTTTTTGAGGCTAAGTTTGGCTTCGAGGAAAGAAGCAAGTTTAT
>CAXAMN010023695.1:454729-477069 GCA_963970005.1 Durusdinium trenchii
AAACAGGGTGGAGGAGTAATTGTATTGGAGGAAACAAGCGGAGGAGCATTACACTCCTCCACATTTTGTTGTTGTGTAAGAGAGATCATGCCGTTTCACAAGCTGTTTTTGGTGTTTTTCTCGAGTAGAATTTCAGCGGAGGAGCGGAGGAGTAGTTACGAAGATGATTTTGACGCCAGCGGGAGAGAATCCTTCGACGCCGCCAGAAGCGCTTCAAGCGCCATTTGTCGAGGAAGAGATTGCGTACTGAGGGGGTGCTCTGGTTGGTCTAAAGAATTGCAAGTTATTTTGAGGCCAGAAACGGTGTCAACAAAACTTCTACCAATCATGAAATTCCCACTCCTTCTAATGCTGGTCGCACTGAGGTCTGCTCGAGAGAGATTCGCCTTGCCTTCGTCAGCACTCGGGTGTGCATTGCAATTGTGCAAATGGACACCCACGTCCCAGCAGACACCACACAGAGGAAACTGAGAGCCAACCTGTGGGAATTTAAAGAACTGAGGAGCGAAGACTCCACTTGAAAAAAACCGCGAAGAAAGCTATGGAGAGTTTTGGCTTGTTTGAATGACGTTCGTAGCTTTTGTGTTTCCATGTGTTTGTAGATTGTGTATAAGGTGTCCGAGAACACCCCAAGATGTTTAGACTATGCTCTTAGTTGTTTCAGCTGTTTTTTTGGAACCTTTATGAAGCCTAGAACTGTTTTGAGTGTGGTTTTGCATGTCCAAAAATGTCCCGAGAACATTTGTGAAGCTTGAAAAACGTTCGTCACTTGGCTCAAGTGTGCGGCGAAAAGTGTGCGTGTCTTTCGGACAAGAGGTAAAGACGCGAAGAAGCGCGATGTCCGAAGCGTCGGACGCGAAGGAAGATATGATGTCCAAAGCGTCCAGGTTCCTCCCAAAAGGGGGAGTCGAGCCGTCTACAAGAGCCAGAGCGCATTTTTCGAATCCAGCATTCGACGTCGTGCGCAGAAAGAAAATCGTTTGCACCGTAGCACGGGTTGATGCTGGCAGTGAAAGCCTTCGATACGCCGCAGCAAACGCTTGTCATGTCCACAATGCATTTCAGCTGCAAGCCAACAGTTCACTGACACCGTATCAACGCATGCGCACAGTGTAACCAGTTCCAGAGAAGTCCCAAACACCAATCGTGTGATGCCATTTGGATGTTTGGTTTTTGCCAGGCCGACTGATGGGCACTTGGAAAAGGTCAGAGAAGCAAACGCTCGTCACTTTGTTCCAGGCATTTACTTGACCCCAAAGTTATCTTCATCAGGTCACTTCGTTGCCTTCGAAGGTTCACAGGATGAGACTGTGGTTGTGCCTGTTCGAGACTTGAAGATTGCTTCACCGATTCGTTTTGTCGCTGGACTTGGGATGTTGTGTGAAATTCCGAATTCTAAGAGTGGAGTGAAGCCAGACAGGATTGAAAGACTGCCGAATGATCTTTCGAAACCCCAGAAGTTGGTTGATTTGCGCATCCATGAAGGGGAACCGCCTTGGTATTGGAGTGAAGTGAATAAGACTTCGAGATGTCCAGCTTGTTCGAACGGGAGTGAAACAGGTCATTCAGTGAAGTGTCGGAATCGTTACAAAAAGTATCTCGAAGAAGAGTACAAACGGATAGTACCGATCGAAGACGAGTCGTCTGCCCGTCGTGCCTGAAGGATTGGAAGAAGGCTTGGATACCGAAGAAAAGCCTGAATCTCAGCAAGAGTCGGGAGAAAGAGTTCCAGAATCAGAGTCAACGAGAGAAGAGGAAAAGAAAGTCTATCGATGATGAGTGGGACAGATTTCATCGCGAGCATGAAGAGAAAGAGACTGGAGAGAGATCTCCAGAGTTTGATGATGTTCCGTTCCATGCGCCAAAGGGACAGGAAGCGGATACCGAACCGACACCAATGCAAGAGGATCCAACGAATCCATATGAGATCGGAAAGAATCCGGAACCTATCGAGGATGATCGGATGAGTGAAGGCTATGAGCCAACAGAAGTACCAGAAGGGTACAGAGCACCCGAGTCACCCGGGGAGAGGCCCATGGAGATTGATTTGTTCCAGAAAATCCCAAGAAGAGGAAAGAACCGAAATCATGACCATTGGGAAGTTGACCTTGACAAGCTTGTGTTGAGGAGAGTTCATTCGTACCATGGCAGGAGGTTGCACAGCAACTTGACATCCTGGCGGTACATGAAGACCTTTCTGAGGACCTTCGCACTATGTTTCAAACAGCCATAGGCATCCTCCCCACAGACGACCAAAGAGATTTTCATAAGGTGCAAGGCATTGCTTTCAGCCGGATCCCTGGGCAGAAGGCACCGGTTGAAACGGTTGCCCCGATAATCCTGGACTCCACGTATGAGACGCAGACTTGGACTCCTCATTGGGAAACCATGCTATGGCACATGGCACAGTCCCCAGTGTCACCCCCTCCGAGTAGGATCCAAATTAACTGTGGTGGCCTTGGGGGAGCACATTGGACAGCCCAACCATCCCAGCATTCCATTGTACCCACCCGAGAGTGAATGGGACTTGTGTCTATGGCCCCTCCTTGGCACCCGCAGATCGGTGCGGCGAGCAGGTCACAGAGGTTGCTGCAGGCCATACGACTAGTCTGCGTGAGCTTGCGATGCTAATGTCATACACTGCTGACCCCTGCGAGTGCTGGGAAAAGCTTGGCTATGGCCGAGCGGCCATCCTGTATCGCAGAACACAAGTGGTCCTGGAGGCCTCCAGGCAGTTGCCAGCCCAGCAGAGTACCTCACGCTGCCTTTCTGAGTGGGTTGCGGTGGAAGCTTTTGTCGGTTCAGCCGGCGCGTATCCTCATGTGTCTGCCATATTTGTCGCGCATTGGGAATGGCGCAAATGCAGGGGGGCTGTATGCCCCCTCCACGTTTCATGTTGAAGGTTTTAGCGCAGGCAGTTACACTGGAGCCATTGGGCGCAATAGCCATGCCCAAGGGAGTGTTTGGAGCGTTGATGGAGGTTGCGTCCCCTGGCCGGTATGACATTCACCTTGTTCACGCGGAGGAGGATGCCCTGTGCAACGTCGCAATCCCTCCTCACCAAGGGTGAAAAGTCGCTTCTAGACGAGCGGCACCCTGTACACAGTAGTGGCCTTCTGTTTGGCTATGCAGCGGACGGATGCACAGAGCCAGATTGGCTGGTCCTTCCCGATGGAACCCAACCGAACGCCTGGCGGCTCCTACATGCAGCTCGCAAAGGGGGTGAAAGGTTTTGTGTTGGCAGTTACAGCCGCTACACCCCAGGGCAAGTTGATGACGCTGCCAACAAAGCCAAGGAGTATCACTTCGAATCACTGCGCAAAATCTACTTCTACGATGCTTGGAGATGGAAGATTGAGCTGAACCAACCGGAATCCCTCCTCCACCTCCCCCCCCCAGTCCAGGCCTATTGCAAAATGGCTGCTACTGGCGCCATAGACAGACGTGCCCATCTAACACCACTGAATCGCATAACGCACATGCGGGGGTTACCCTGGCTGAAATCAGTCTCACTGACACCAACCTAGGGAAGTGAGGGAGATACTCCTCCGAGTGAGGTACCTGAGCCGGACAGCAGAGGTCAAGTAACAGCATCCCCTACCTCTCCCATTGCCATAGGCAGCACAGATGAAGAAGATATCTGCCCTCAGAACAACGATACGGAGCCATCTGAGGAAGATGCACAGGTAGAGACAGTCACCTCCATGAGCGAAGGGGACAAAACTCGGAGGGTGTCATGGATGCAATCCCGATGAGTCCAGCTGCCATAGAAGCGGCAACGGCTGCAGGACAACAAGTGCAAACGGAAGGGGAACGAGCGGAAGAAACAGAGAGTGGCACCACGGATGAAGTAATTGATATTGATGTCTGTGAAGAGGCTACACCTGCGCAGGTTTCGAGCACCACTGTCGAGGCAAGGGTAGCGTCGCCTGCGCCAATACCGGCACCAGGCTCGACAGCTCCCCCCCAAAGGGGTGGACCCGGAAAGCGCATCCTCCAGCTGTCCGACAAGCCTGTCCGATCAGGAACACCAGAGTGCAGCTGAGGCACCTATCCCCCAAGGAGCTTCACCGCCAAGGCCGCAAGGGCCCTGCCGGTTAAATCCAAAGCAGCCAAACCGGCCATGGGCCAGCAATGGAGAGACCCAGAACAAGGGCTGACAAACGCACTCCATGCCCGACTCCAAACACCTCCGGCGCCGCCAACAGGTCTGCTCAGTATGGTGACAGCCAGACCTCCCACAATGGGTGCAACCAATCCTCAAATGCCTGCAGCTTCTACCGGTGACCCACACACTCACACACCAACAGAGGCTGCTGCCCCCACCAAGGAAATATACCTCCAGGAGGAAGAAGAGCAGTCTGGATCGGCAGACACAGAGATTACTCGACTTGCAGAGAGCAGAGAGCGATGCACGTGGTACATCGTTACCAAACACTTTCAGTCGAGATGACTGCGCGGGCAAGTGCAGAGACTGCAGAGAAGCTCGAAACCTTGCCCCCAGTGGCACCCCCGGTCAGTTTGTATGCCAACCTGCCGCAGGAGTGGCCCTTAGCACGCCTTAGTGTCCATTGCGGCACATTGGGGTACTGCTCAGGGTTACCCTCTACCGTCGAATTGCTGAGCTCAGTTTTCGAGGGATCGACTTCTGCCAGCTGCCGCGGGAAGTCGTGAAAGACATTTGCCATGATTTCGATAATATCTGTGGCGAAATGGCTAAACGACTAGCGTCGCTCTTTGCGTTCCTCAAACCAGCATCGAGTGGGACCAAGCACTCTGACCCTATGGGGTTGTCGCTGTATGCTGACCCAGGCTATTGGCTGTACGGCCTCCTGTCCTTTTGTGCCAAAGCATGTGAGTCCAAAACAGCGGAGGCAAATGGTACCCCGGCACTGCGAGCGAGGGACGAACGAGGTACGCCAGCGCTTGAAGCTACTGGCAAGACCTTGGCGCTTATGCAGACAGTGGTCATGTCCTTTGGCCGCAATCAAAGCTTGGGCAAACCGGACCTCCCCATTCATCACCTGCGTGTATACTTTCCGGTACAACTGGTGCACAAACTCGTGGAACGCATGGACAGGCTGCAATTCACAGATGTCACGCCAGAGGACGGAAAGAAATACAGGCACAATGGCGAAAGTAAGACCAACAGTCCATATATCGTGGTGGGTACATACGAAGGGGTGTGCCCCTCAAGCACCTTCTCTGCCCTTCCGGACACGCCTAGGCTGGCAGGTGCATATGAATATGGAATCCTTGACGGCAACCTGCGACAAATGGTCTCTTTCCAGTCCACCTATAAAAGCACCCTTCGAATTGAAGTACCAGTGTGGCCAGAGGTACAGCAAGGAGTGCTGACCACCAATAAGGCCAAGCGCCATCCGGGAAGCCCGAAGATTACCTCTCCCTTTCCCCCCGTTGGAAATAACATCCAGGGAGCAGTGTCAGGTCCACACACCCAAGCAAACACGACTACTGTGCCTGACGGTGCAGGGGACATTGAGGATGAGGAGGAGGAGGAAGAGGATGATACCTATGTGCCGCTGGAGGGACAAGGTTGCTTCTCCTTCCGGCAAAGCCTCTTGCTCAGAGCAAAGGATACTTATGCGGCGCGGAGTAATGGCAATAAGTATGAAATAATCTCCGAATGGCTCCTCACTGGCCTTGCGGTAGTCCTCTCTCGACCCAATTGGCATATTCTGGCCAAAAGATGCACTTTGACGTCCACCCCTCGAGAACTACTCAGGCTCTACTATCAACAAGGGCACCCGGCGGACCTAGCTAACAAAGCGAAGCTGCCTTATGCTCTTCCTTGGCACAATGCCGTCCTGGATGCCGAGTGGCAACACACAGTCGAGCGGTTCAGCCATGCAAAGTACCTACAGGATATGGAGACTGTCAATACAGAGCGTACACGGTCTGGAATTGACGCCTTCTATACAACCATGAATCAAACGAATCCAATAAAAGCTGCCCAGGAAGAAACTGAGCCAGCAAATTCACCAGCTGAGCAAACAATGGCTGCAGCGAGCACTTCCTCTGGCCTTTGCCCTGCTGACAAGCCCATAATAGCCAGTGCTGTTTAGCAGAGCAGGTATGGAAATGCAGAAGTGGCTGCCATTGGCTCAAACCAGTTATAGTTACAATAGTAGCAAAACCTGCCTTTGTGGGCACTTGATGGATAACAGAGGCGGTGGCGATGATGACCTGGCCGGCACCTGCCCCTGCCCCCTCAAGCTAGTCACCATGGCAGGCAATGAATTCGAAGTGGTAATTCCTGTCAGCATTTACCATCATTGGGAAATGCTGGAAGACTATTTGGTCGAATTGCTACCCAACGCTTCGGCCTGGACACCTTTGGGTGTGAGTTGAAGCTCCTTACAGAAGACACCCTCTGCCCCCTTAGTGACCCAATCCATGAAGAGCTCTGGGACAGTAAGGGATTTCAGCTGATCATTCAAAAATGCTTGCGAGAGGTGAGCTCGAAGGAGCAAATTAAACGAGAAGTGTATGAAGATCTCCCCAAGGGCATTTGGGTTCCGGCAAATGAATCAGGCATTCTCCCTGCCAAAGCTTTTTTCTCCCTTGCTCGTCTTCGTCATGTGCAAGTAGAAGCAGGCTTTCACACCATCGAGCGATATGCGTGGCGCTACTGCCACACTCTCACCATTGTCAAATTGCCCAGCTCGGTGGTTGCAATCGAGAATGCTGCCTTTCAAGGGTGTTATGCGCTGACCACCGTGGCAATGCCAGGGTGCGTCTCTCTTGGAGCCAGACTCTTCGCAGAATGTTGTGCCCTCGAGCAGGTAGGGGTGCTCACAGAAAACTCTTGCCGATTGGCCAATGGGGCTATCATCTCCCCCTATGCTTTTGAGGGATGCGAAAGGCTTGTGGATTGGCCTCCCCCCGACCAAAGCCACCACTGATACACGGGCTCCTTCGTCCTCCCCAGTAGGCTTACCAATGGGATGTTTCCATTCGTCAGGAATCCAATTGATTCGAATGCCCCAAGAAACAACCTTTATCGGGCATAAGGCCTTTGCGCAGTGTCAGCAACTAATTGAGGTAGATCTCTCGCAGACACAAGTGGACATTGTGCACACGCAAGTCTTTGCTCACTGCCAGTCATTGGCTCAAGTATCCTTGCCAAAGCCTCTATCCGAAATCAGTGCTGAAGCTTTCGAAGCCTGCGGATCGTTATGTACAGTAGCCCTCCCCCAGCAGCTTCGTTACATTGGACACAGGGCCTTTGCAGGGTGCAATAAGTTAGTGTGCCTCACCTATAGAAGTACGAAAACCAGCCGACGACGCCTGCATATTGCTGTTAACGCTTTTGAGGGGTGTCAGGCATTGACCATCCCTGGAGGGGTTTGTTATCTATCCTTGCGTGGCAGTCATGGCACTCAAGAGAGCATATCCCGAGGGGGTCCCAAACTGGACACTAGTATAGAGTGAAAAACACTCAGATGGCTGCCCGTGCAGTTGTCCGTGTTCCAACTTCCAGTGGTGAAACTGTCAGAAAGGTAAGGCCGCTTGTGGTCTGCTGCAGGACTTTTGGGCTCGAATTCAGGCGGAAATTTCCGGGCCAAGGACTGTAGGCCATGATAGCAGACCACATATCAGTGACCAGCTCACAGTGGAGCGATGAAAGGTCAATGGTCCTACACCTGATCCCACACTGGCGGGAGAGGAAGCCCAGCTGACAATCGAGCTGCAGGAATATGATCGCCTCCAAGAATTCGAAAATGCTGTCTTGGAGCAACTCCCCAAAATAGGAGAAAGCAGCACCTTTGGCTGTGTGCTGGACTTTGTCTGCAGTGACACTCACCAGAAATTAGTGGACCCAATATGGCGCACCTTACGAGACAACAATTGTTTTACTGTCATCTCGTGCCCATGTTTTGAGGAAGCCGAACATAAGGGGCAAATGAAAGGTGATGCGAGAGCCATTCGAGTCCCATATCGCACCGCAGACAGAGTTCTCCCACAAGCCTTCTCTTATATTACGGAGGTACGGCGTGTGCTGGTTGACACAGGGGTCCGCATCATAGGGGAGGCTGCGTGGCGCAACTGCCAACGCCTCCAAATTGTGCATTTGGCTAGCACAGTATCTGCCTGCAAACACGAGTTTTCTGCAGATGCTATGCACTCCGCACGGTGCTTGCCCCAGGCTGCAAGCAGTTTGGGATCCAAGTCTTTGAAGGGTGCTGCTCCTTGATGCAGATTGCAGCATTGCGACACCTAGACTCGGGACAGTCCGAGTACAATCCTGCCAATTTGACGCGGTGCCTGCCAGAGTGCTGCTTCCTTGAGGCCGGAATAACCTCACTGTCCCTGCCTCCAAACTTTTACATGGATTGGACCTGCGGCCTGCGAACGTTGTCTGCAACTGCAGCTGGTGGATCTCTCAAGCGCAGAAGTTACGGAGATCACGGGTTCCGCCTTCGCACACTGTGAACACCTGCAATATCTAAGGCTTCCACATAAACTACGAAGAATTGAGCAAGAAGCCTTTCTCAAGTGTACCTCCCTGACAGAGGTCAGTGTGCCACCTACGCTGCTCTATATTGCAAGACGTGCCTTCGCTGGCTGCGCGCAACTCTATCAATTTCAAAGAGTTGGAAAACGCAGGACTTGGAGAGGAACATATTCCAGAGCAAATGCGTTTCTCAAGTGCGACAATCTTGGTGGGTTCGCTGGCTGCCACGTAATCGAAAAGATGAGGACCAATGGGCAGATGACTCCTTTGCAGTCTTCAATTAGGGGTACACGTCTAGAGATGCATCAGCCGCGCTCTTTGCTGGCACCCGTGCGCTGGCCCTGTCCATGTCAGAGGCCACCTCATTAGAGTAGCCCCAACGAGAACGCTGCCCATCAAAGAAGTTCCTTGGTATGCCTTAGGGAAAGTGCCTGTAACCAGGACCAGGACAACAATAGGACCAACAGACACACGCTACCATACACGTTTGCGAATACTGTCTAACACCCGCAGGCTAGCCTATTAGACTAGCGCCCGTGTGTTGGTCCTGAGAGTGCCACTCCATTTCGTTTTGTTCTTCACCTTTGCTAGCCTGAGTAGCTAGACAGTGCCCAGGCTGCTACCCGTGTAGTGGCGCTGGATGGGTACAGTGTACAGACTTAGGAAAACGGCGTTTCACCTTGTCTCACCCATTTTCGAGTAGTTCATGGGGCCTCGCACGCATTGGCCGTTCTTACTTGGCTATCATTGAGGGGACATGTCGCGTATTGGCTGCGACATTATTGAAACGAAGAATGCACACCTTCGCTGTCCGTTGGAGCGACTCTCGCCTTGCTCCCGTTGCCAAGCTGTTTTGGAGTCGGGGCGGGATCAACGCGCTCCCTTTGTTGCCTCCTCCCCCCTTGGGGGGAGGAACGGGACATGCAATCCTCTGGCTCACTTGCCCAACACCGCATAGTGGCAAGTACACTGCTCCTTGCTTCTCGGCATTTTGGAGATTCCGATCACAAGTGCAGTGGTCTTCCTCTAGTTGCCACATCATGCCACATCATGCCAAAAAGTGAGCCCCTGGTCATCGTGTGCGGCAAAACAGTCCAGCTGACAACCAGTGGGTCCAATTTTGTCCTTAGGGACCTGCTAGTGACATGACATCTCTCATGCTACACGTTGATGCCTGTCAAGTGCATTTGCTGAGCATTAAAGGACATAACTTGTCTATGCCTCCTGTCTGCTGCGGGCCATTTCGTTATGCCCTGTCACTTGGTTGACTTCCCTACGCTGCTATGAATGACGCAGGCACTTACGAGGTTTTTGAGGGACAAGATATACTGAGAGCACCGCGGAATTCATTGCCCCTGTCTCACTCTTTTTCACTATGCCTGCAAGGCCACACGAGTTGCGCAACAGGTTGTTCCTTGTTTGGGCGTTTTTTTGGGGGGTGGTGTGTGGTTTTTTGGGGTCTTGTTCCTCTGTTGGATTGCAACCTGTATAGCAACTCTCTCTTAACTCGATCAAGGTGACTTGTGCAGAACCTGCACACATAGCGCCTCGACTCGTGCAAAAAAAAGCTGATGACGGCAGTCAGCGAGTTCGCTTGCTGGTGTGTCCGCAGTTGAGGCAGGGTCTATTGGACTGGGTCTGCTCGCACTCCCAATTGATATGACAAGGCCGGCATTGGGGGTCTGGAGGTTCAGACTCGGAACAAATGCAATTTCTAGTCTATTCTGTTTTGCGTGTGGTTCAAGCGCGCCGTGCTTGCTGTGCTAGCTGACTGCTTTTGTCCGCAGCTATTTGGGCGCGCGTTTGCAATTTTGTCGCCGTTCATGGAGGCAGCCGCGATTACTGCTTATGTGGACGGGCGAGAATCTGAGATTTTGCGCATTCTCATTTTTGTGAGTGGCGTGTTTGTTGAGGAATTCTGGCGAAGCTATGTTGTCGTTCAATTCAGGCGACGATTAATGGAAAAGGTCGTCTTGCTCAGGAAGAAGAGAAGAACATCAAGCTTTTGTCAAAGCAAATGTCTGTATCTCGAGGAGTGGAGACTATAGGTCCAGTGGAAGTCTTGATTCGACCAACTTTCTGGAAGAATTGGTTGGAGATCTGTCGCACGGGAACTGTAGTTCATTGCAGCCCACTTTGCCATTACACCCGAGGGAAGGGACTTAGTCGCCTTCAACTCTGCAAGGCATGCGAAAAGATCATTACCAAAGAGTACTGGAAAGGTGAGAGGACTGCAGCCACCGCATCTACTCAAGTAGCTGTGCAGTTTTTTACTTTTGGAGTGCGTAGTTTCGCATTTCGAGTGCTGGAGCAAGCGTTCCTTGAAGGAACTTCGTGTTTAGAAGTGTTGTGAGAGCTTTGTAGAACAGAAGTCTTTGTAGCTTTTGTGTGAATATGTCTTGAATAGTTTTGAGCATATTTGAATGCGTTTAAGCTCGACACTTTTCAGTGTCTCGCATGGGAATAACTTGTATGCAGGAATAATCCTTTTGTACTTTACTTTGGCTCAAGGTAAAAGTGGTGCGAGCGCTTTTGCGTTGCTTGTGAGCTGTTGCACGTGCTTCGTTTTGTGTTTAGGACGTTTGTAATCTACTTACTACTTAAGGTAGTAGGTTTTTCAGGACAGCCCGCAACAGGCAGCGACGCAACCTCACCTGCATCTTTTCTTTTTTGCACGCGCGCTGCAGTGTCCCAAGAATGCGAAGGTCAGCGGTTGTAGAGATTGAGATTTCCCGAGAAACACAAACCAGAACACAAAACAAGCACCACAACCAAACCAACACTTGCGCAACCTACCTGCGTCCTTCCAAACTCTTTAAGAGGATCATTGAGGTGTCCAACATCAACCCACATGTCCATCTGCGCACCATTTCGCGCAATGTTCCTTCCCAGAAACTTCGGTGCACCCCTTTTCAAACCAACATGTCCTGTTTGTCGGATCTTCACACGCTTCTCCAAAGTTTGCATGGACCTGCCTCACAACCTGCGATGAGGTCATCAGACTGCCATCCTCCAAGTGCGTGAAGACCTGCGTGACAAGAAATCATCAAGCTGACTTCTGGGCCGCAGCCACCAACATGGCACATTGAACGCAGCCCGGGTCGTGCGCAGTGTCTGGCGTCGCACTCCTGTTCTGGACCACGCTCACTGCAACAGACCATCTGCGCGGTCCTCCTGATGGACAGCATGATGTTCCAGCAGAGATTTGTCTTGGAAGTTTTGAACTGTGTGCACCTTTCTTGTTTGCTTGAACTGTTTGGACCCGCAGCCATTTCTGACAATCAAGGCTATCGTGCAGGAACCGTCCTGGAAGCCCTTTGAAGGCGAGGTGTTTTGTTCTGCACTTAAAAGCTTTCATGAGTTGTTGGCATAAGTGAACTGCTTTGAAGGTTTTCAAGTCATGTTTGAGCATGTGAGAGAGTTTGCAAGTTGAGGGAACTGCATCTCCTGTTGTTTGAGTCGTTTACTTTCACTTCTTGCCCGTTTTTCACTTCTCTTGAGGGTTGCCAGGATGACGAGGGTTTGCAGAGTTCTCAAACAGTCTCGGGTTTTCTGGTCATGAAAGGGTTTTGACCTGCTTGGAGACGTTTTGGAGTTGTGAGCTTGGACATGTGCATGGTTTGTCGAAAATTTCGCACACAGAACTTCTTCCTTTGAAGTTCGAGGGTTCTAGAACAGCTGATCTTTGTTTTTTTTCGCGCAGTCCAGCTCCTGGCTATCGATCAGCGTTCCTGACATTCTTTCTCACTTTGGACAGACGGATGCCAGTGTCGCAGCAGACGCCGTGATGGAAGTGGACCAATTGCGGCTGAAACTGACGTTCCAGCGGGCACAACGGAGAAAGGGCAGCATTTTCTGAACTTCGAAGCGCAGATTTTGCGAACCTGGAAGTGCAGATTTCGTGGCAGGCACAGCTTTGTGAACCTCGAAGTGCAGATTTCGTGGCAAACACAGCATTTTTGTGCAGACTTCGTGGCAGGCGAAGCACTTTGTAAACCTCGATGCGCAGAGTTAGTGTTACCTCGACGTGCAGATTTCGCGGTGGGCGCAACACTGGGTGAACCTCGAAGTCGAGATTTCGTGGCCCCGAGGATATCATTTTGGATTGACTCCTAAGGCTGTGCAGAAGAACGCATCTATGACAGCTATGAGATGCTTGCACAGACCAATGCAGGAAACTAGAAGACATGAGATCAAGCGCAGGACAATATCATGGACATCAGGTGATGTTAGTAGCAGCTACCCAAGGGGCAATTCCCTCAGAAGGACCAACCAACAAGATACTCAAACCAGGAAATGCAGAATATGTGAACAGCATTGAATATGAAGAGGAACAACTGAATCAGCTGTGTGGTCGATTTTTTAGGAAGATTGACATGTTGAACGCACAGCAGCCTCAGCATTGGGCACTAACAGGAAGAGCAGGTTAGGATCAAGCAGGCTAGGTTGAATATGAGAAAGACCGATATCAAAGGCTGTCAGGTGAAATAGGAACAACAAAAGGACCAAGAAACCCAGAAGACACAGCAGCTGCAGATTCAATTAACGCTGGTCCTTTGAGAGGAGAGAGAAAATCAACCAAACTATGATGGCGCAGTGAGCTAAAACAGCTGATGTGCGTGAGAAGGAATGTGAACAATTTTCATGCATGAGTGTGTCCTTGCAGTCGCCCGACATGACCACAGACAGCACACAACCGCATGGACAACAAAGCCACAACACGGTGGAACAAATTTGGTCAAGTGGGGTAGCTGGTCGGGTTTCGTGGAATTCCTTGAAGTACGACACAATTGTTCCATTCCCTCACGTTGAAAGTCCCATTGCTGTGACAACCTTAGTTACGCCATGCGGCAGGCCCAGGCATCCGTGCCTCATTGGCAGTTTTGAATGTGGCTGCGTGTGGGCCCGTCATGTCCAACAAACCCAGCTACCCTAGCAACTCTCTTTGGTTCTTCCTCATTGACGTTCCTTTCGCATCATCCCCCTGGCGGAGGTTCACCCCAGCAGTTCGCCCGAAGCTTGTGAGCGGCTGTCATGTGAATAGTTCACCTAAACATAGTTTGGCTCCCCGTGTGCAGTCTCATTGTTTCGCCCTATTTGAATGTACAAAGCAAACTTAGTGCATATTGCCGCCCTGTTCGCACGGCAAGACACGTGGCCCGGCTGTGCAACAAAAGGATGATACGGACATTTTAAGGTATTTGTCGAACAGCCTGACAGCAGGCATTCAGGGACGAGGTGGGGATGCAGCACGCAAGGCCGGAACACCAGCAATAAGCATCGCAAAACAAAAAAAGTAGAGTTTAGTGCGCTTGAAGCATACCCGCGTTGTGATGCCGGTCAAGATTCCAACGGCCACAGTGTTGGAGAGTGTGACATGGCGGCTTTGGGACACAAAGGGTGTTCAAAAGGGAGCGCCAGGCAATGCAAGTGGGCAGTGCGGGGTATTACCCTCGCCGCGCGGGGTGCCTCCTTTGGCTACTTGCTTGCTGTTTGGATTGCAGGGATTTATGGATTTGCTTGGGTTTCCTCACTGCCACCCTCGTTGTCCAGCATTGGCTCGCTTCCAGGCCATTCCTTCCATCCTGGACTTTGGCTGCCCCATCTCAGGCTTCAGGCCAATCACCTCCTTTTCACCCACGCCGGTCGGCATTATTCCATGATCAAGGCAGTGGCCCCTTGGTTTTTTGTGATACCATCGTCACGCAGCTAGACGCGACAAGTGGACACCAGGTTTCTCGTTGTGGTCCATGTAGGTCACCGACCTCAGCCTACCACGAAGCATTCCGCCTTTTCCTGACCATTGTTTGGGTGTTTGCCAGCGTCTCTGAGGCACCGCCTCCGGAGTCCCTAAGCCAACGCTTACACCTAAATTGGAGTGTGCATGACCTTTCTCTCCTCCTGTCTCTCTCCCATTTGCATGTTTGCCCTTTGTTCCGTGCTCCGTCCAAAATGTGCACTCCCAATCGCTCCACGTCCTCAAGTCACTGTCCATTGAATACACCCGCTTCTTGCTTCTCTGTGAGTCAAACATGTGTATCTCGTCGGGGGGGGCCTCAGTACAATGTACTTTTTCTATGGTGGTTGGAAAGGATATCTCGTCGAAGGTCCATTTGGGCCTCCGGCGCTTACCATCAATCCAGCTTTGCCACAAGAGCCCCTGTTCGGCACATCCTCGGGGGGGAAAATGTCTCAGGACAGGGCCTGGGGAAGAACGGAAACAGTGGAGAGAAGACGTGGGGAGTTGCCATGCCTGCTGAAGGCAAAGCCGCTTTGTGAAACATTGCGGGAAAAGTAACGCAGCATAACGCAGCAAACCCACAAATTGCGGTGGCAGACATTCCCAGTTAAAGTTTGTGAACTTGGAAAAATTACCAAAAACACCGTGTTGCAGGCCGATTCCGAACAGGCCAGGAGGCAAATGGGACGAGCCGGCCGCAGCCAGAGGAAGTTCGCTTTATTCACGAGAGCGGACCATGGTCCAAAGAGCGGTGGGGAACATAGTTTCATTGGAGCGCCCTCTGGTTCTGTGTTGTGGTTTGATGCGTTGGCGGTTTAGCGCGGTGTAGGACAGCAGCTGGCATGTATCTGCGGTCTGTCCACTTTTTGGTCGCCCAGCCGTGATTTGTTGGCCTTCGTTTTCTATGTTTGCAGTTTCTTCGTCGAACTGAGCCCGCTGTACCGGTAGCAGTGGGATAGACCTGTCACGAATGACTGGCAGACTGAAATTGCAAAAAACGTGCGCAGAGAAAAACACATGGTGCGGAAAACGTGGGAGGAATGACGCCGGAATAAACCTGCGAAGCCCGCACGGTAGTCCGTTTCTCAGCTGAGATCCGCGTGGTCATTTTCACCACAAGGGGATCTTGAGGAGGTGAAGTGGGGGAACCAGATACAAGGAGTTCAAACGAACGGCAACAAGCAGGCTTTGAGGAGGTTACAGAAACATGTGATAAGCACGAAATCGGAACATCAGATGGGACGAGGAGGATGCAAGGGAAGCGGCAGGATAGAACCTAGGCTCAAGTGCCTCTGCCTTCCTCTCCCCTTCTCCTAGCGCACATGTCGGTGTCGTCCTGTGTTGACCTTTCGGGGGGCCACCAAGCAGCGTGCCCCCACTCAGGGCTGTTTCGAAGCCGAGGATGTTGAACGCGCAGCAGCCCGCGTGTAACGCGTGTGCTGTGAGACACGGGCGCAATCACCACCCATACACGCCTGTCCGAAGCGCACCCACTTTCACCCCGAGGCAATTGGAAGGGTAGTGGGCCAATATTTTTTGCAAAAACCTATTTTGCTAACATCATGGACAGGCCAGGAAATTCGTTGAACCCGGGGCCATTCGTAGACGTTTCGTGGAATGGTGGCCAGTAGGAACAATGACTGCAACACAAACCCACAAACCTTTGCAGAACTTTGTGGGAGGTATTTTTGATGCACTAACTTCGTATAAACCATTTTTGTAGACCACATTTGTCCATACAACTCCCATTTAGCCTTCGTTCACCCGAGCAGACACTTGCCTGAGGGAAGTCATTGCAAAATAGGTCCTCCACATTGGAGCGTAGCTCGCCGTCGGCACCACTCTCGCCTCCGCACCCATCAGCGCCGGCCAAGTATGCCAGTGCCGGCCAAACATGTCAAGGCCACCATTACCGTTTGTTTGCAGGCAAACCAAAAAGCGGACACTTAGCTTGAACTCACCCTGCTCTTGGCCATGAATGCGAAAAGATGATTCATTCACGGGCCCTGCAGGGCTTTGCAATGCCTTTGCCAGACCTTGCCTGAAGACCCAAGTGTTCCTCCTATGCGCCTGGCCGCTGGTGCGACCGGCCGGCAGCCACGGGGCAAGGAGTTGACGCCTTTCGTCTTGGAATTTCGTTCGGTCATCGTCTTCGGTGCTTGGTCGGCCGTCGGCCCCGCTTCGATCAAGACCATCCCTCCCATCCACACCCTGCCCATTGGCACCCGGATCCTGCGTGCTCCCCCCAGGGCAGGGACGTCTGGAAGCACTTGACATCCAAGAAGCACTTCTTTCTGTTCTTTCCTTCGATACCGTCCTTTTTGTGCCACTAAAATATAGCACGCGCACCTATGAGAGAAACATTTGCTTGTGCCAATCTTCTATTCAAAGGGTATGGCAATTTGCCGCCGGGAGGGTTTCTAAAAAAGAGGGTCAGGTAGAAACAATTCCGGGCACAACGTTGGTGAAAACCGAAAGAGGCCAAACCCCGAGCCACCTCAAATAGAAGATGCAAAAAAGGCAAATAAGAGGAAGAGAAGGGAAGGCAAAGGAGAAAGGGGAGGGAAAGGGGGAAAGAGGAAGGCAGGGGCAAAGAGACAGAAAGGAAGAGAGAATTTGAGAAAGGAAGGGGGAAGGAGGTAAACGAAAGGAAGGCAAAGGTAAAGGGAAGGAAGGAAAGGCAAAAACAGAAGGAAGGCATCAGAGCGGCTAGGGAGTTTTCCCAGCTGCCAGAGCAATACTTGAGCATCCACGGTAAATGACCGCAGGTGTATTTATGTTGCCTTTTTTCCGCGAAGGAGGGAAAGAGAGCGATAAATAGTGAGAGAGCAAGGGAAAAAGAGCGGGCGGTTCAAGCGTATTTTGTCAAAAATATACGGTCTTGGAAATTTCGAAACCCTGTTGGTGAGCGAGCGCGTTTATCAACCCGTTATGTGGCCTATTTCTTCTATTTGTTCCGGAAGCCTGCGGGAAGAATATGCAGCCCTTTTCGTGAAAATCTTCTATAATGGTTTCATGCTTTGCCAGCGCGTGAAGTTGCCCAAAATAGGAAAGCGGAGGTGGGAAAGTGGTTGCTTCGTGCTCAGAGCTTGGCAGGGGAAGAGCGCAAACGCAAGGATCATTTTCCAAATCCTGAAAAAGAAGAAACTGGCTCTTTGCCGAGATTTTTGCGAGCGGTGGCAGTTTGGATTTGACATTCGTAGACAACTTTTGCAAAGGACTGGATCTTATGGGCCTAATCCCCAGTAACCCTTTGTTCCCGGACAAACCAGCCACTGCCACATTGACCCTGACCAGGTGCGAGACACTAGCAGTGCCACCAGACTGGGGGCGATGATGATGATGATGATGATGATGATGATCGTGATGATGACGGTGACAACCTCAACACCAACACCACCCGCACAGGCGAACGGCGTATCGAAGTGATCGCCCACTGTGGAACGGATCGCAGTTAGCAATCGACACCACCTTGGTGTCCCCGCACACAGCTTCAGCACAACCCCGTCGCCACCAACGCAGAACCCCGCAGCCGCGCCAGACGGGCTAAGTGCACTGAATTGGAAGGCGGTGGAAGAGCCCGCCCTGTGGTTGTTGGCCTGGAAACTGCGTGCGTTTGCACTTAGGGCTGTAGACAAACAGGTGAAGGTTGGAAACTCTACAGGTAACAGTTTCACAGTCACACTTGATTTTCACTCTTTTTAGGAACGCAGTAACTCCAGACGTGTTACTCTGCAGCTTTTCAGGTTCCCAGTTCAAAAGTGAGCCGAATACCACCCCGTGTTGTAACGCCGCGCGCATGGTAGCGCGGAGCTCTTGAACACAAGGGCCTGCAACAACGGTGGAGTGCCAAGGTCGACCTTGGCCACCCCCGGCACCACCTGCCAAGGCGGAGGCGACAAGAGCAGCAAGAGCAAAACCAGCAAGCATCCTTCCGAAAGGAGGCTTCCCAGGATCAACCCTTCCAAAGGATTGACCGCAACCACCTGAAACGAAAAGGAAACGGCAGCAAGCGTCGCCGACGCCCAGTTGACCCCCGAACTGGTCGCTAGAAGCGGGCCAAAAAGCGTTCTGAGCAAGGAGTGCGTAAGCGAGAGCTAAAGAAAGAGCTGCGCAAGCGCATTGTTGGCCCACGGGACGAAGCAAGCAACCAACAAGCAAGGCAAAGTTTTTCGAAGGACGAGCCCCCCCCAGACGGTCTGGTGCACAAGGACGCCAACTTTGAAGATCATCCCGCACACCACACCAAATCCCCAAATGAAACCTCGGACTCGGAAGCCTCCGGTTCAGAAACTGTGGAGAGTTCCTCGTCCATCTCTGTGATTCCTCCGGCCTCGCGCCGTGGAGAGCGAAAGGCTTGAGCCAAGTGCCTTGCCAGCAAAACTAGTGTTGTTTGTTGACGTGTTGTAGAAGCAATGTCACAAGAACAACATGAACAACAGTTACAAAGGTTAACCGACCAAGTCCAGACGTTGACAGCCGAACTAGCCACCCAAAGGTTAGATTCAGATGCTGCTAAAAATGCGTTGGAGCAACAAACCCAGACACTGTGGAAACTCAATTTCGCCACTGCCGCTGACGCATTGCGAGTGTGTATCCTTCACTCATTGGCCGGTCAACCTGCAAAACCGTTGACAACACTTTCCTCAGGCACCGCCTTGGAGTGATGGTGTGCGATCACATGCGCAATGGACTCAGGCGCAGGCCTTTCAGGTTCCCAGTTAAAAAGTGAGCCCAAGACCACCCTGTGCCGCAACCCCGCGCGCAGAAACCGGCGATGGAGCTGGGAAGCTGCTGCATTCATTGAGTCACTTGCCCGGCACGAAACCTTAGCCTAAGCGCTACCAGCCATCCTTCCCTCTGCCGCTCACCGTGCTTGGATTTCCCAGTGGGCGGCCCACCTTTCCATGGCTGCGATACGAGCGTGCTTCCACCAACCCAGAACATCACCTTGTGAAACCTGGACCCCCTTCTACCAGCCTCCTTTCCTCCCCACCCCGGCCACCAGTACCCTTGGGCTGTGCACCATTGGAAACAAGTCAGTATAAAAACCGTCTTGCCTTGAGCGCAACTGGAAGCTGGCAGTGTAAAAAACAACTCCAACTCAGACTGCTTGCAAAGAAAAAGGTGCGAGGAACAAATTATGGTACGAGCGCCCCCCTGTCAAAACACGTTAGATGAGGTTAGTACAGTTTGGTTGAAAGACTCACCCTGAGGCAAAATTTCTTTGATGGCGAAGGCAGGGAAACCAAGAAGGTAAGACCAATTGATGATTTGTCCGGGTCGTTGGTTTCCTTGACAATCAGTTGGGAGAAAAAAACATTTTGCCCCATGAGGGTTGACAGGGCACATGCTCGTTGTAGACCATGCCCGATTTTTTGCTACGTGACTACTGTAGACCTTGTGTAGTGGAGCTTGAAAAATTGTGGCTCGGAAAATTTTGAGCGATATGACGAAAAACAATTGATTGGAATACGAACAGAAAAACAATTGATTGGAATATGAACAGAAGTGCATATCGCGAAACATGGGAATGCTTATATAAATTTTGTGAAGTTAGATTTTCGGAATGAAGCCTGCTCAAGGAGGCATAGCTAGTGGTTGTGATTCACCAATGCGCGGAGTACGGGTGAACGAGTGGATTCATCGGAGATGACCTAGGTTTTCGTTTTAAACTGCGGCGAGGGTTCACCCAATCTTACACTCATGTAGTTGAATGTTCCCTCCTCGCAACCATTTGCAACCATGTGAGGAGAGTTTTTGCACAGTTTTTCTCACTTTTTGCTTTGAACTCGAAATGGGCTGGGTGGGCCATGTCCAGACCGCTGGTTTCCAAGGGCGCAAGGAAAGCCGGGAGACCGGCGGGTTCCAAGATCTCATTCCATTGGGGTGGGGCCCGATGCGGCAAAAAGGCGGACCAATCACACAGCATGGATAGCAAAGAGCCCGTGCTGTGGCCTGAGCAAGAAGGCGGAGGAAGGTGTCCATTTCGGTACTGAAACGCATGGCACGGACGACTAGGCGGCACCGATCTGAGCAGTGGAGCATCTCAAGCCTTCCAGACCTTGGTCCTCCCTCTTGTGGCCAGGGCATCGGTCATGGGTTTTTCGAGAACATCGTACCGCCATTTGGCTGCTAGGGTGAGCCCTATTTTGGCTTCATTGGACGGTTTACTTTGTTGACTTCATTGTGGCTGCGGCTCCCGAAGGAGGGAAGCACCTTGAACTGATGCATTATGAACTTTGAACCAGTCGCCAGAGCTTTGGCGGTTATGAATGACCTCGGTGAATATCATTTGGGGTTAGTGAGACTGGCCAAAATTGAGGCCCGAAAAAAAAAGTTTTCGGAACAAATCCATCCCCTGGTAACCAGAGGCAGGTTGAAAGGCCGCCTTCAACTCGCGGAGTTTCAGGCGCTTGGCAAACCAGCCATGCAGCACCCCTGAAAGTGTTTTGGCCGAAGTCTTGGGTAATAAGCAGTTAGATCCCACGATTTGGAGTCTACAATGCAACCGCCCAAGGGTCCCTGCAAGTAATTGACGGTATCCAGGAGGTTGGTATGCAGCAGGACGTAACACGGTTCGCTGGCACTTAGCAGATCATGTCGATGATGCTGTTTTCATGGAAATTTTATTAATTTGTGAATCCGAACGAGCGCACCAATGGAGAGGCCACTCCTTTCATTGTAGGTGCCCCATCGGCAGGCCGCATCGAAACTTGAACCTGGCAAGACGTGCCAAGAGGAAGGGGCCATGTTCGAATTGGATGTAAGACCACCAGAGGGCAAATCATGTCAGTCGACTCGGCATTAGGGCATGGATGCGACCGACCAATTTGGGCCCAAGTTTCATTTGTGGAAAACGGTCGCGCGTTTCGCTTGTCATAACATGTCTATCTCACATATGTTTTTCCACCAGTGTTGACCCAAGCAGAAAACTGCATTCAACAACGATTTGTGCTGTGCCGTTTGGGATGGGAGGGGCGTTGCTACTTGAAAACTGTAACCTAACTCACCATCCCCGGACTTTAACATGTGCTGCAGGCAGTTGATGTGGCTCGATGGGCTTACATGGCATGGCGTAGGTCAAAACAAATCGAGCACCAACAGTTGTCACCTATGCAAGTGTGAATGTCAAAGGCATTGACTATGACAAGACGATTGCCGGATGCGATGGCGATGTAGTTCTTGCGTGCCCCTTTTCGACTCAATTGCACCACAGTTGTGTGTGGGGACCAGGGGTTTTCAAAATCCATCAACGTTGCTTGCCCGTGCGGATTAGACGGAGGCAATGGCGGATGACGAAGAGAGGTCCTTGTGTTTTCCTTTTCATGCTTTTCGGACGGCCGTCCTGTAAGACACAATGGCTGTGCGTTGGACATTTCTGCTGAGGCAGCGATGGTGGTTGTCCGTCATGCAACAGGCGGTAGCTTGCTTCTCAGACCTGCAAAAAGTTGATTTTTGTGTCCGAATTCGATCCGGGCACCCAGGCCAGCCAAGGGTATTCTGAGGATGAAAGCTCAGCAGTGCTTCAACGGGGTAGGCGGGTGAATGGTTGACATTTTTCTCCAGTGGAAAAAACACTTAATGACATACCACTGCTTGTCGTAGTTTGTGCACTTCCTTAGAATCCCTTTGCTCAATGTTGTGTGCCATCCTGGTCCAGGATGGCTGCTCGCAGGCGTCAGGGGGATGGTGAGAGCTATGGCATGTCAACTCCCAGTCGCGGCATGTCACCATCCAGCCCGTCGCTGCGCAGCATGAAGCAATTATGCGACGCCTTGCAAACTGAAAGAGATCAATTGCAACAGAGTGTGGTGGATCTCGAGACCAAACTCACTGACCTGGAAGGGAGCCGCTTTGAACCTCCAGAACTTGAAGAACTGCAAATATACTGCAGCACTTTGGAGTCTCAAAAACGCACCTTGGAACAGGAACTGGCAAAGTCCCGTTCAGAAACAGCACCACTTGAAGGAACTGAACAATCAGTTGATTCCATCGAGGGCCTGACCGCAGAGAATGCAAGGCTGCAAGGGGACTTGTCTGAAGAAAGGCGTGGACATTTGAGGACACAGGAAGAGCTGCAAGTGGGCCAAGATCGAATCAAAGAATTGGAGGAACAGC
>CAXAMN010023695.1:477079-487359 GCA_963970005.1 Durusdinium trenchii
GAGGACTTGTCCAAAGAAAGGCATGGTCATTCGAGGGCTCAGGCAGAACTGCAAGTGGGCCAAGATCGAATCAAAGAATTGGAGGAACAGCTGAGCCTTCTGCAAAGAGACTACGATGAAAGGTTCCAGACCTTTGATTCTCAGAAGGTGCGGAAGTGTTCAAGTTTAATGCTCTAAGTCTCATTCGCATGTGCGATGCATGTGATTGAGTGTTCATGTTTTGAAGCACAGGGGCGCTTTACGACCAAACTGTGGCTGACACATGCAATGTACGAGACCATAAGTGCAACTGACTTACCAATCAAGAAGTGCAATTCTGTCAGGAACCATTTATATAAACACATCAACGCTCTGTTTGCGTTTAGTAGCTTACTGGAGACAGGTGCAACAGCCAACAGTCACCTTGTGGACCTCTCTTCCTTTGTGTGTAGCTTCCATGATCGAAACTTGCAGGTTGTTGCTCATGACTCGTGACCTTATCAGGTGGAAGCTTTGGCCGGTCCAGCAGTATCCATGGAGCAGCAGCAAAAGATGATTGACTTGGAGGTGGAAAACTCACGGCTGCAAGAGGACTTGTCCAAAGAAAGGCATGGTCATTCGATCGCTCAGGCAGAGCTGCAGGCCGGCACTGACCAATCACAAGGTGACCAAAGGGGTCGATTAAGACTGCCCCATGTGTGTTCAGGTTATTGAGCAAATGCATGCTAGAAAATCTAGAAAGCATGTCATGAGTTTAGTTTTTGGAGGCTTTGAACTTTGAACGTTTCGGCCCTTCGGTTTGACCACACTTTGAGAGGCTCGAATCGAGCAGTTGATGTTGGAGATGCTGCAACTGTTTCTTGGCAAAACAGATGTTCAGATGTTCATTGATGCTGGTGATGGCACCCGACACCTGTGGCCTTTCTCGAAGAACCGCTTGAATGGCCGAGGCGCCAGGTTCGAAGCTCAGTGCGTGTCGGGCCGCTCGGGCCTTGGGGACGTGACCACATTTGACTGAGGAGCGTGTGGCGGAGCAGTTGGTCGACAGGGCCATGGAGGATGCCAAGGAGCCAAGTTGGGCCAATTGCAGAGTTCAACGAAACCAGAAGAACAAAAGCGGAAATGGTGAGTGTCTTTTGGACACCGTTGCTGTGCTGTTTCATTCCTGAGACGTCATCCATTCATGTGGCTGGAAGCAGCATGTGTCCAAACTCCGCTTGTTGCAGGATGAGCTCAAACACCAGGCGAATAGAGTTGATCTTTCTGCGGCTGTGGGCTAGAGGGCCACACTTGGTTGTTTTGGCTGGCACAAGAATCAAGTGACGGAAAAGGCTAGCTGAGAGTCTCGGCCAAACGGACACTTCACCAAAATCGGATCGGTGCCCTCCTCCTGCTGAGTTCTTCTTTGCGTTAGCGAGGCCATCCAGATGAATGGCAGCCCAAAGGCGCATGACTGGAGATGGCTTGAAGAACCCTTTTAGTTGCATTTGCACTAGCAAGGACGCTACTAGGGGCTCCAGGCCTTACTGCTAGGAGCAAGGACGCTACTGGGGGCTCCTGGCATCGCTACTAGGAGCAAGGACGCTACCAGGTACATTTGCAGTGGTTTTCAACACTCGTGTTGCAGAAGCTTGGTGAGCACAGAGTCGGTGAAGCACAGGTTGGCTGTCTGTCGGACGTGCCGCATCTTGGCATGGCAAGACGCATCCCCTTTTGATTTATTTTGCAGGTGCAAGGCCCAAGAATCAATGATAATCAATGCAAGAGTTCACGCGCGTGATCCTTTGAGCTTGAGGGTTGTGAACTTTGTGGGTAAGCTTCCAGCACGGCTCAATGATTTGAACAACTCAGAGAACTGGAAGGTTTTCATGTGGACTTGACACAACACACAGGAAAGCTTCGAGTTGCACAAGCTCTCCGAGCAAAGCCAAGCCAGAGCTTGCAGAGTTTCTTTTCTGACGTTCTTTATCTTTTTTGCAGGCTTGGAGGCGTGTGGTCGTGATGCAGCGTTCCTCTTGTGCAGCGTTCCTCTTGTGCCAAATCACTTAGGTTGCTTGCAGTCGTTTCCCAGCTGCATTGGTGACTTCATGAGTTGAATGTTCTTCGTCCCTGTACTCCGACCCATCTCATAGTGACATAGTGCAAGCGTGTTAAGGACAGCCCGGGCATTTACGCCTCTCAGCTCGTGTATTGCTGACGATTCCGTGGGCGCATTTGGGCCGGACAGTTGGTCAGCTAGACACTGAGGTGGTGTCCCAACTCGTGAGCTTGACGGTTGGCCCTGAGAAAGGCTCACCGAAGTTGCAAATGATCAGCGTGAGGGCCTCTGTTTTGGGAATTTGGTCGAAAAAAGATGGGCGGTTTGGCTCGGGGTTTCCTGGACCTTGGGTATTGGGGGCTTCTACAACGCAACTCTATGTCAAGGTCGGCACCACTGTGCAGGTCCTAGAGGTGCTCCACAGGCAGGGGCGATTGGTCGTTCTCTTTCTTGTTCATTTGGGCCTGGCCAGGCCAGAAGATCGGAGAGTGCGTGGTAGGTCGGGTGCTGAGCGTCTCATGGCTGAGATCGGGTGTGTCGGGTGATGTGTTGGGTGTTTGCAGGATTGAGGAGCCGGCCGGGTGGATCTCCATTGTGAGCACGGAGGATGTGGGGGTACTTCCTGACAGACAAGCTGAGTGTCTCATGGAAGTTTCATCCCTTTCACACCTGCAAAGGTGGACCCCCCAGAAAGCACTTGGCAGGATTCCAACCGCTGGGCTGGCCGTGATCTTCAACGGAGCAATTCTTGGGCCTGCATGCGCTTGGAGCAGCTGCAGCGCCTCCAACGAGAACTGGAAGTCTTGGAAGCCTCGAAGCTGGAAGCCGCCGAGGCTGCCGGAGCTGCACAGCAGAGCTGTGATTTGGAGCTCTCCCAGAGCCGGCAACAGCTGGAAGCTGCGCGGGCGGAGGCAGCCGAGGATCTGGGACGCCGGGAGCGGGAGTTGCATGAGCTAAGGGAAAGACTCCGGAGCTTGGAGCTGCAATTGCACCAGGCGCAGCTGCAATGTGATGGCCCCGGGGTCTACATCTTGGCCGGTGAGGTGGATGTCACCGAGGCTGTGGGGCGAGGATCTACCAAGGTGGGTCGGCTACAGCCCGGGCAGGAAGTGCATGTGTTGGAGGTGGTGCAGAAGGAGCAGGATCGACGGGTCCGCGCTCGGATCCAGCAGCCTGCTGGGTGGATCTCACTGCTCGACACCTCCGAAGGGCACCGCTGGGCCCATCGGCAGCTGGCAGCAACGAATGAATGGATTAGCCACTTGGAATGCCCTTTCAATGTCTTTGTGTAGCTAGGGCCAACTGGGCTCTCACAAGGCCAACTGGGTGAGGTGTAGAGTGTAGGGACCAATTTTTCACCAGGCTTGGGACACACACACACACACACAGACAAAGGCACTGTAAGGCCTTGCTCTGTGTCTCAGTCATACCTTTTGGTCCGAATCAGACGTCGACCGTCACTGCAGGTGAGCTGAGCTCCGGTGGAGAGCTCGAGTTAAAGGCGCGCCTCGCGGCCCTCGAGGCAGGTGCGACCGCCACACCACATTCACCACTCACAGGGCCGAGAACACTGCCGCAGACCCCGTGGTGTGTAGTGTTTGCAGGCAGGTGAGTGAATCAGTTCTTTGTTGTTGGTACACTTGATGGCTTCATGTCATGTGTTAGATGGTAGGTCTGATTGATGATTTCATTAAAAGACAGGCTCAAACCACTCTCTGTCCCTCTCTGTCTCTCTCTCTCTCCCTCCCTTTCTGGGTGGTGTTCCACTTCTGGCTGCGGAGGTGGAGCGGTCCAGACAGTGGTTTTGACTGAAGGGGCCCTGCTTCGGACGAAACATGGTCTTCAGGACGGGTGATATGAATCGATATGACCTGTCCAAGCCGTCTTAGAGTTGAGGGACACCGGTCTTTGATATCGAAGTCTGGTGGTGTCCGGGGAATCTCCTCTCTCCCTCTCTCTCATTTCTATTTTTCCGGCTTCTCGGGCCAACAGATTCGGTAGGGGATGGAGAAGCTTTTACCATATGACTATATGACTATATGCCCTTGTTCCTCACTGTATGGTTTGAGAAACCACCAAGCTTCTAAGTGATCGAGCTGGGACTTGTCTCTGTCGCGTTTTGCGCCTGTATCAAGATGATGGGCGACACGAAATGCAACATTGGGCAGACATTCAAGAAGTTGCCGTCAAGAATGCACGAACATGCTCCACGCAATGCCACGCAAATTGCAACACAAGAATCACACAATTAGACGGTATTTCTGTGTATCCTACCGAATCAGGTCCAGTGCATCCCAGCTACACCTGAAGGGGTGGCTTGAAGTTCGAAGCCCAAAGCCAATCAGTTGCGAGCGTGGTCAGAAGCGCTGGACCACCGTTAGATCCCGCTCTGCCATGCTCTGCTCCGCCACGCCCTGGCGCGACGCGGACTTGCCGGCCGCGGCGGAGGGTGCGGAGGCCCCGGTGGTGCCGTGGCCCGAGGAGGAGCTGCAACGGCGGGTGGAGGAGTGCGTCTCGGAGCGGCTGAGGCAGGGATGAAGGGTGAGTTGGGTGTTTTCGTGAGGTTCATGATGCTTTTCATGCCTCTAGGATTGGAAGTGATTCGGGTCCCATCAAGTATGTAAGAGAGGACAGGCTTGTGCTGGGCTCATGGCTAAGCACCAAGCAGCCGAACTTAGTCACATGGACCGCCCCTGCAGCAAAGCCATGTTTGCTGGCCAGGGATCTAGAACAGCGGCTGGCTTTGTTGGAGCAAGATGCAAGGACCAAGGATGCCCGAGTGGAAGGTGGGGGTGTTGGAATCTCTTTGACTCTTACGCATCGAAATGCTGTGGAAGGACTGTAATGGCCTAACTGACCAAGCTGAACTCCACCATGTACCAATGGTATGGCTGTAGCCGTGTGCTCTCTCTAGTCCCGCCTGGCATGTGACACCAGTGATTGGAGGGGACCACATGCGAACACTCAAATAGAAACAATAAGCTACTAGGAACAAGTGCATCGCTACTAGCAACAAGTGCCTTACTAATAGTAACAAGAAGCTAGTAGAAACAAGTTTTGTTCGTAGCGTCAGACGGCAAGACCTCAGGCGAGCTGAGGAGTTCCGTGCTGCGGGCTTCGGAAGCCTTTCTGTCGGTGCAGCCGCCTCCTCCAGCTATGCAGCTGCAATGTGTGGGAAGTCGGTACCACATGGGATATGCAGATCATTGGATAGACAGATTCATTAGACAAGAATGAGACTTCCAACGGCAGGTTCAGCTGCTGTATATAATTGCTCATTGTTTGTTGGCCAAGCCATTGATTTTACAGCAATTTACTTTCAATAGTGCACTAGAAGTGGTTATATAGTCCGTTGGTGTGGCAAAATCTTCCAGACCTGCCGTAGCTCCATGCTGCCAAGCAAGGTGCCTCGCTTGCCTTTCAGTCGGCATGAGCAGCTTGAACTCTCCACGGCACCAGAGAAGACTGTGGACGAGAAGGGATGCGCAGCTGAGTACAGGTTTGAAGCCTGCGTGTGGGATTCCAGTGTGCTGGTGGGCCTTGGGGTTCTGTCATGGCAGGAGAGCCTTTCAGTGGTGCTGTGTGGACTTTGGTCGGTGTTGGTGGAGGGCTTTTTCGTACTCATCCTGTGCGACAACATGACGGACACCGTCTTTGAGGATTCCCTGGCGCAGGAGATGAAGGAGTGGCGGGTGCAGTTTGGTTTGCGCCTTAGTAACGTAGCCTGTAAGAAGCCAAGATGCAACAAGAGTTGGAAAGACCTCTCGCCTCTCAAACTGTCCAAAGGCAAAACGACTTCTTCACACTCTCATCAAAACTCTTGGCTCAAATCCCGAAGAGAGAGAGAGAGAGAGAGATAGATATATAGATATTTACATATAATCTTGGGGGGTTGGGAAGCGACCAACCCCCGGTAAGCTGCTAAGAGTCTTGAGGTGGTCCTTGTTGCTGATTGATATCTTCGTGTGTTGTGCTTGTGCTGAGGTCAGAACCTCAACTATGTCGATGCCGCGACCGGGCAGCCGCTGATCATGGGCGTTTGTTCGATGTCCAACTCCTTGTTGAATGGGGTTGTCCAGGCAGAGATCTACGAGACCATGTTCAAGTATGGCATCCGAGAAGCGGGCAATGAGGACCTCAGGTGCATTGGAAGGAGACACACACACACAATATATATATATATATGTTTAGGATTGTTTAACTATTCTAGGTGCAGCGGTAGTGTGGTTTTGGGGCATTTTCCATTTCTCGTTTGAGAGAGGGACACACAGCGGAGGTGGCCGCTGCTCCCTGTGGGTGCCTGGCTTGCATTGATTGCCCTGCTGGTCTGGATTTTCACAGTGATCAAGGACATCCTGGTGCACGGAAGCATCAAATCAAACCAAGACTTAGCTTAGCATTTGTCAGGCCGTAAGGATGTATCCAAAACCTTTCGTGTTGCCCTAGTTGCCATGGGCCATGGACAAGATCCATCCTTTCAAATCCTTTCAGTGATAGCTGTGAACGACATGTGTGTCACACCTCACGTGTATGTACAGTAATCAAAGCACATGTGTATTTCCACACGCGCACGCTGGCCGATATACAGATTGTTTGTGTGGTGCGTGCGTTTGTAACTTTCATCCGAAGTTCCACCGTTCTATCGAGTCGACGCCGCAGCGCCGTTGGGAGGACATGCTTTGCGCCTTCAGCTTTGGCATCGCTTTGACTTCCTTGCCGAGTGGGGACACGACACATCGCTCCGGCCAGACTCTGCTGTCCGGCGTGAGCCGCTTGCGGATGCTCCTGCTCTTCGTGTTGAACATTTTACCACGCTTGTGCATTGCCCTTGTGAGATCCTTACCATCGATGTTGGTTGTGCCTAGTTGAAGTCATTTGTGGCTGCTGGATAGAGTGTTTGGAATGAGATTCACCTTTCATGCCTTGTATTCAGGTTCTTGGAATCATTGGGGTGCACTTTCTGGCGAGCACCACTTCTGTATCGGACCTCATCCTGAAGCCTGGCATTGCTTCTTTCAATTCCTAGAATTCCTTCCATTTTTTAATAAGAACACTTCTTTTCCCGTTGTGCTCGGCGCTCTTCTTCACCTTCTTTCCAAGGAACGCCGTGGCTTTGGAAGTCGTCCTATGCATCGACGATCTTTTCTTTGCGGTGCTCGTGCCGCGGCGCGTGCATGAGACGGTCAAGTCGCTCAAGCCTCTTCCGGCGCCTTGGAACGGTGGTGGGTGGATACGGCCTGGGGAAACGACCATGCGTGTCAGAACGGTTGGGCACTGGACGAGGAGAATGTGAAGGTTGTTCGAAGTGGTTGGAAGGAAGAACTTCTTGTCCTGTTACTGTTTGTCACGCACCTTTCGCCGCAAACTCCGAGGTCACCCTGCGGACGCCCTTCCTGCACGCCCGGCAGGGCTTGATCTTCATGCTCTCTTTGGCCAGCTTGGCGGCTGCGCATGTGGTGTATTTGCAGCCGGTGGTCGACAATATGCAGATGACAGCGGACGCCCTGTGCGCGGGAGTCACCAACTTCACTACGTTTCAGGATGCCGCAGGCTTGGTCTTCCTGTTGGATGGTCCAGCTCCCCCTGCCGATGACCACAGCAGCTATGCGTACCGTGCTGTGCTGCAAGCGACTGGCCTTGAGGAAGTTCATCCTGAGCCCTTGGCTGCTCGGGTGCAGAATGCCGCACTTCGGGGCTTGGCGATGCAGCTGAAGTCGATGACCTTCGAGGAGCGCAACGAGTTTTGGCCATTGTGCAGGGACATGGACAGCGAGGTCTATGAGGGATTTGGCTTGATGCACATGAGGTCAGCCACTGCAGAGAACCTGAACAGACTATTTCCTGATGCCGACCTGGCCGGCCTTGAAAGAAGCTGCTGGTCTTTCAGACGCTCTGCTGCATTGATGGTCGTTCAAATATCTCCCGCATTCTTGCTGAGATTGCCAGAGCAAGTTGCATGCTCAGGGATGATCTTGTCATTCAGGGTGCATGTCGGAACGTTCACCGTTGAAGATGCAGCACTCTTCCGCCATAGGTTTCAGCATAAACTGCCTCATCCATACGACCCTGAAGGAAACTATTGCTTCAATGGCACTTTACCCTTGCAGAGCCTTTGGCATTTGCGAGCCCTGTGCCCGGTGACCTGTGGCTGTGCCAGCTTGGAGGGAAGCTTCGTTGCAAATCTTCCTTCCTTTGGCTGCCCCCAGGTCGCGACCACGATCTTCGAGTCGCTCAGTGTTTCATCCACCTCAACTACCAGAGTCCTGAAAACATTGGTATAGCTGCCCGAGAACCCTTTTTGCAACGGATAAAGGGGAAGGGAAGATGCACGAATTCCTAACTCAAGGAAAATGCCGAAGCCTGGCCTCAGGAACCTCCCTTCAGTACTCGGTAACTGTCCATACCGTGCCGCCCACAAGAAGGGCCTTGCGATGCCATGGCCCCTGTCAGGTTTGCAAGTCTGTGTTCCAACGGTCTGTGGCAAACCTCACCTGTGCCGACCGAGATGGAGAGGAGCAGCCTCCTGACATACTCATGCTTTTGCACCCCACATGTGGTCCCCAAGTCATCGGAGGTTCTGGCCACTTGTGATTGAAACTTGTGACCCGGTAGTTGTTTGTTGGCCTAACGAGTCGAGGGGGAAAAGGCCTCGTGCGACAGTGTCGTTTCAGCAGCCCCTTCGCCCCTTCAGGATTCCATCTTCAAGAGGTACACGAGAGGCTTGGCGCAGCGGAAGGGCTTTGTCGGCAACGTGAGCCGCTGCTCGGACTTCGCAGTGCCGGTGGTCATCGATGGAAGTCCCTTCAACTTCTGCACGCAGAGCTCCGAGCTTCGAAAGATGGGCTTTCAGTCTGCTGAGCTCCTCAGCTCAGTGCTGAGTGCACCCGGTGTAGAGCCAAAGTAAGTACATGTGAATCTAGATGCTTGGAGGTATGTATTTGGAATGCAGACGCCCATATCGCTCAACGAATGCCAGCACCAACGATCCTACCGCGCTTCCGGTTCTCTCGGTTCTCGCTTTCCCTCCGACCCCGGCCCCCAACCTGTGGTCTCTCGACCGCCTCAGGTTGCTTTGTCCCGAGACCTGCGCTTGCTCCTCCTCACCGAGCTTGGAGTGTCCGACGTCGTGCCGATGAAGCGAAGCGGTGGGACACACGGGACTCGGGCGCCAGAAAGCCATGCATGGGAATTCAGTGTCCATGAAAGGACTGCCTTGGCACAGGGTTCTTGTACTTGGCCAGACCTTGTGCATTGCCCATTGGCTCCACAAAGTGGGGGCCACGGGTGCTGTCAATGACCGAAGCAGAAGCTTCAGCTTCTTTGAAAGCCAATGGGCGAGAATCTCCCCGTTGTTGGGCTCCTGTGAGCTGAATATGGTGTGAAGCAGGGAGGCACTGTTTGATATCCTCAGTTTTTGTACTGAGACGCTACGATTTCTTCAGCCGTCCGCATTCCTGCACTGGCCTTGACCACAAGCCGTGTCCTGCAGTCCTCCTTGCCAGGCTCATCGGGATTCACTTCTGGCAGAGTTCTGGCCTCAGAGGCTTTTTGTAGAACCTAGGGCCTACAGACAGATAAAGCCTGACATGGGCTCTCGGGAAGAAGGTGCTTTTGTGGTCATTTTCCAGTTCAGTGTAGGCCCACTCCTATCTGCCGCACTTTTCTAGGCTGAATGGCAATGCCGCAGGCTCCGCAGTGACAGGCCTGGCGGCCTGCGCCCATGGGATGGGCCAACCCCAAAAAGAACGCTCAACGTGTGTCACAAACCGTTAGGGGAAGGCGTCTGTGAGACGACTCGACGAAGCATGCCCGCCAGAGTTCGAGAGAGAGAGGGTGTCACTTTGTGTCGCGACGTCTTTGGTCAGGCGACGTGGACGTTTTAGAGCTCCAGGAGTTGCAAGCAAAGGTGCTACTGCTGGAAGCGGGCCGAGAAGAGGTAGAGCTCCAGGTCGGACACGGTATTTTGTTTCGATTGTTGAGATGGAGATTGAATGGAATGGAGTTGATGTGTTGGAGTAGCCATGACCTCAACGAGTGTTGAGGCTGAGTTGATGCGCACGAAGTATGCAGCGCTGGAAGCGGAACATCAGGACTGTTTGTGCTTTATTTGTTCAATTCTTTTCACATTGCGTTGGCAGAAGCGGGTTGTGACTTTTGCCCGAAGACACGAAGACACGCGAAGACACGAAGACACGAAGATACGCGAAGACACGAAGAGGCTTCAGGTCTTCAAGGCTTCAGGTCGTCACTAGGCTTCAGGTCT